>JAXGGA010001760.1:0-141143 GCA_038373865.1 Uloborus plumipes | reverse complement strand
CCAGGCCCTTAAAGTTGAGATGCCGTAAAGGGCAACAAGAGCAAATGCAAAATACAACTTATCATTGCAAAGCCCAAACCCTACATCTACTTCTTGGTGGCATATGTATAATCTATGACACTTAAGAGATTAACAAAAAATATATGCTTGAGGAGGGCTATATGCTCTACGGCTTAATTCTTATTAAATATAAGAATTAACAGTTAAAAAGAATAGATTTTAGTATGTTCAATTATTTGTTCAGTTATCAATGGTCCAATTTTAAAATGGTTGTTTGTGTTCCTAAAGTGTTTTTATTCATGAAATTTTCACATTGCATCTAAAACTCCAAAAGTTTTCAAATTGAAATATTCTAAATTGATTTCTTGCAGGAAGAACTGTATCGGCAGAAGCTGGCTGATTTAGAGCTTATAAATGCGGAGCGTGATCGATACAAGCAGTTTTATGAACGATTGCGCAAACACAGGCTAGAAGAATTCTTAAAAGGTTTCAGTATAATTTCACTGAAAGTGAAAGAACTTTACCAAATGATAACTCTAGGGGGAGATGCTGAGTTGGAACTAGTAGATTCCTTAGATCCATTTTCTGAGGGAGTTGAGTTCAGGTATAAATTTCTTATATATATATATATATTTTTTTTTTTTTGAAGAGTTTGAGAATAAAATTCATGTTGTGTGTTTCACCAATATTGATTTTTTTTTAATACTAACTACTTGGCCCGGCTCTGCACAGGATCTATCTTGAGGAAAAATGTCATGTCAAGTGACGCATGTGTCTAAAAATCCCGATTAAATTAAAGTCAATAGTTCGCTAGAACGCAGTATGAGAAATTAATCAATCCCCAAAAAATTTTTTAAATCTGTCCGTTACAGAAAAAGCCTAAAGCAAAAGCAGGAATTTTATTTGTTTATGTTCAAGAAAAAATGGCAACACCTTTTTCTCATTAATAATTTATTTCACCCTATTTAATTTCTTTCACGCTCGTGCGGACGATTTTTAAAAATCCAATTTAAAATAGATATTTCCAAATTTAAAAATGTTCATATCTTTTTTCTGGGTGAAGTTAGAGCTTAGGAGTTTTCGAAACCTTTGGGAAGGAAACTTTCCTAACATGTATATTTTGCGTTCTTTTGAATGTGACCAAGATCGAGAAGATCCGATAAGTATTTCGCTAGATAGAGCCATTTTAAATTCCTTTATTCGAAATCGGTACTTTTTTCCCACTCAAAAACCACCCTATGATCCTTCCCGTGTGCCCAAGTATCTCCCTGCCAAATTTCGTCCACATCCGACGTAAACTGGATTTGTATAAGGTACACACACACATATAAACATAAATATTCTTTGTTTTATTTATATGCAGGGTATCTGCTCAACCTGGACTTTTCAATTCCATGACTTTCCCTGACTTTCCATGACTTTTGCGAACTATTTTCCATGACTTACTATTTTAACTATTTCATTTGACACTGACATCAAAATAGAGCATAAATATCAATATAGTGTAAGACAGTGTACCTTTGCTTTTAAAAAATATTCTTGTTCTCTGCAATGCGAATTAAAAAAATAATTGAACAAAATATATTTGAAAGATCACGTGCAACAATTTTTTGATTAAAAAAATGAGTACCTACAAGGATGTAGCAACATTTAAAAGCCAAAATAACTTAGTATCCCGCAAAACTGCAGTATGAAATATAAAAATGAATAAGCATCACATGCTATAAATAAAAAAAAGGAACACATACTTTGAAACTCTCATAACCAGAACTATTGTTGTTAAAGACGTTTGTAAACAAAATATTACATGTGTTTATTAATACACTATTTATATACAGCTGTTAAAATAAAGAAATATGAATATGATAGGGGGTATGATAATTAGGCACTGTAACAAAAAAACAATTCTTACCATGAAACACAGCAACCGGAACACCACATCCACTTTCATGAAAATACATTAACCTCTAAAAGACGGTGAGGGGGAATGACCCCCGAAATTATAAGCCCTAGTCACAAGTTTTATTTCAGTGTTTTTCAATACTTCATTAATATAACCCTCTATATTTTCCACTGTTCTCTGTTTATAGTAGACTAGCGGTACCCGCACGGCTTTGCCCGTGGTATAAAAGTAAAAGGTCATTTGGTAATGAATTGATATCGCAGAAAGAATACTCAATTTTAGTTATAATTCAACTGTAGTTTTTTAAAAGTATGTTATAAAAATAAGCCAAAAGAGAACAAAGGAACAATTTTGTTGCTTACAGAGACATGAAAAAGCAAACACCTTAAAAAATATGGTAGCATTTGAGTACTGTCATGCAATAATATGTTTCTCTGAGAAGGAAACATATTTAATCAGGTATTTATCATACTCAAATAATTTTTTCTACTCTCGAAAACAAAAATAGTAGCGTAGCAACGTGCCTTGGAAAATTTCAATTATTGAAGGTTCTTGACGCTATTTAAAAAGTCGCCAATTTGGTAGCTAATTTGGGATACCTGGGGTAATTCTGAACCCCTATCCCTTCCATAAATAAAGAAACTTACGTAATCTCACTTTTGTGAAAGAGAAATTGTCGCCAAATGTTGAGGTATTCTCTATGAAGCTGATTACTTTTTTGGCAATCTGAAATCAATTTGAATATTATATTTGGCGCTAAATGTACATCATTCCGTAAGGCGTTAAAATAATTTCCAATATTGCAGTATATCATAGCAAATAGTATGGACATGAAAACGAACTATTGATTAGATGTTTGGCGAGAAAATATAGTAACATACTTTGATTGAAAACAGCAATAGATAAAGAACAAAATAGTGTTCGCCTGGAAAATAATGCATGACATCTAAGTCTCTACAAATCTAAAGGAGTTCCGAAATATGAAACTGAATCTCATTTGCTTTAAAAAAAAAGATTAATCTGTTAATCAAATACCTTTTTTATTTTTTATACTTGAGATAGTTATTGGGAAAACTTCCATTATTGAGGGCTCTTGGCGCGATTCAAAAGATCGCCAAATTTACGGTAGCAAGCAATTCCAACCATCTGCCAGAGAGTTGAGTTGATACACTAAATACTCGATTGGATTGATGAAAGCCTTCGAAAATGGCGTTTTAAATTGAAATTACAGAGACAGAATCAGGTCTAAAATTGAGATAAAAAAATAACTACTCATCGGATTTTGTTGAAACTGGTCTCTAAACCTTCCCAGTACCAAAAGGAACAAACGGTGAAAATTTCAGGCAAATCTCCCGGGTAGTTTCTGAGATCTTAGGGAACACACACACACACACACACACATATACACATTTACCAACATTCATTTTTATATATATAGATAACCCGGACTCTAATGTGCCTTTTATTAATTTTGACAAAGTTTTATTTCAATATTTAGATTTTATGCATACCTTTGTCTGGAACTACGTAGTAATATAACAGCAGAATAAAAAATAAAAACGTGTATCAGTATTGGAAAACTCTAGTAAACAAGACTTACTTAAATATAAATAGAAAAGCATAAATAAAAATGTTACAAGAAATCTTGCGCGCTAAAATTAATATTGACTGCTACATATCTTTGAAAAGAGTATTTTTAAAAATGATTTCGTTCTTTTGCAATTTAACATAAGAAAAATGTAAACAAATCAGTGACCTGAAGTTCCTGAAGTCAGCAATTCGTTTGATTCCAAGCTGAATAGATTTTAGAAAGTCCACTGTATTAAAGTATAAATACTTTAAATTTTGTTCAAATGCTTACATATTAAACTCGAATTTTTAATTCAATTACACACATAATCAAAAGTTACACAATCCATAAATCTGCATGAAATTACTATCACGTCAAACCGCATAATCCTCAACGTTCTTCGCGCGGTCAACAAAACAAACAGAATGCATCACGAGGTCACGTGCTCGTGCCATCCAATCCGATGCGACTTAAGTAAAATTCCTATCCCGGGATAGAAGCGCTCGTCTCGCTTCAGTCAGATGACGGAGTCCGCGCACATGCGCAGTTACACAAAATTCGCCGCTCACGGTTTTAACGTTGAGAATTCATCTGATTGGTCAACACAATGCAACTTGTTGGAAATTGTAATTGACAAATCAGATTGCACCCAATAACGAAGTAGAATGACGGCGGAAGTGTTTTCGTTCTTCCGAGATCGCGGGAAAAATTTCAATCGGTCCGGAGCGCTAAAATCCATGATAAACAGTCAGTTTCCATGACTTTTGGACATTTTTCGCTGAAATCCATGACTTTCCATGACCAATTTCGATCATATTTGAAATCCATGACTTTCCCTGACTTTCCATATGCGCGGACACCCTGTATATGGATTAAGTTGTGTTGATACTCTCATGCTTTAGTAGCAAAATGTATAATAAAGAATTTTGTATTTCTAGTGTTCGTCCTCTGAGAAAATCTTGGAAAAATATTCGTAATTTGTCTGGTGGTGAAAAAACTCTTAGTTCCTTGGCTTTGGTTTTTGCCTTGCACTTTTATAGAACAACACCATTTTTTGTAATGGATGAAATTGATGCAGCATTAGATTTCCGAAATGTATCCATTATTGGTTCACATATTAGAGTAAGTACACGTAAATTATTTATTACATTGCTAATGCTTTGCAATCATTTATTCAGGATTCTTATGACGCTTGTTAAAGTTATTAATTTTTATTTCTGAGCACCCAAAAAGGTCAGACCTGTCAGTTCAAGTTTTTCTGGGGCCAAAGGGGGGAAACACAATGCAATTTTATTGGAAAACATCAAAAACCACGTATATGTAAATACCTTGATTTCTCAAAGGAGGGGGCAAAGGACGGGCCTGGTGAAAGTGCCTGCATTTTTTAAAGATCTTGAATTTTGCTGTATTTATTATTACTATTACTTTCACTTGGAAAATCTTTATAGAACGGGAAGGAATATTATGTTAATTTTTAAATATCTCTAATCATTATATTTTTAAATATTATACATGTATCACAAAATGTAGTTAGATACTCTTTAACCACCGATGAAATGGAAAGGCGAACATCCGGTTCAGAAGACGAAAAGAATGCCAAACCTTTCCGTTTGCAGCAATGTCAGTTTGCTCTTACAGATATGTTTTAGTTTCTAAATTAAACACATACTCAGCAACAAAATTTTCTATAGCAGTCTGATGCATGTTAAAAGGCTAAAAATAGAGTACAGGATAATCTGAGATTAGATTAATCGTAAAATGTAAGTTGGCACAAGAAATGCTTTGAAGTAAAATACTATTACGAGTACTATACGAGACTATACTATACAAAACAATAAGTTATACGAAAATTTTTAAAATTATTATATTCTTTAAAAGGCTTTTATACAACAATAAAAACCTTGTAAAAATAGTTTTGAAAGTGCCAACTTTTGTTTCTGAAAATTGAAGTTGAATACTTTGATTATATTTGTTTTTGTTTTCTTTTGCAGGAAAGCACTAAAAATGCTCAGTTTATCGTCATTTCTCTGAGGGAGAATATGTTTCAACTTGCTAATCATTTAGTTGGCATCTTTAAAACAAATAATCGAACCAAAAATATCATACTAAGTTCGGAATTGTTAGCAAGGTTCCAAGAGCAAGATAAAGAGGAAGAAAAGAAAGATGTGCTTAATCCCCGAATAAAAGAGCAAAAGAAAGCTCAAAACAAGGTAACTTTTGCAAATGTTGGGAAAGATACGGACAAAGCTTTTGATGATTTACTTAGTAAACCATCGACTGATGAAACTGGTGATAAAATTCCATCTGGCAACAAAGAAGATAATACAAAGAGTGATCTAGCTCAAAGTGATGAAAGTACAAAACCAGCAAAAAGAAAGTCAAGTGATGCAATTCAATCTTTTGCTGTAGATAATCAGACAGAAAAACGTACGAACAATGATTCATTCGGTGATTTGTTAGCAGAAAAAGATGATGAAAATAGGAGTGATAAATCACAAGACAGTGATTTGAGTGATTTAATTTTTGACAATCTATTAGCTGTCGCATCCACTAAAAAACTAGATAGGTGTGTAACTTTTAATGAAATTGATGATGTACGAGTGATTGAATCTGAAAATGATGAATCTATAAATGAACTTTTTACAAAGCCCAGACAAAAAAAAGGAAAGTAATATAGCTATTTTCTACTCTTGTAAGTTGGAGCCTCATTCAGGAGGTTTTGTCTGGCATGTTTCTAACTTTGTTTGATTAAGCTTGAGACACGTCAGGTGAAATGTCAGCTTAAAAAATTCTGAATGGGCTATAAGCCAAGAAAGTAGCTCTATGGGTGCCTGCTGTGAAAGTCCCAGTGTCAAACTGGTAAATAATTATAAATTTTTAAAAAGTAGATTTTTTAAATTATTTATTGATAAATATATTTCTAACATTTTTTAATGTGAATAACTTTTATGTAAAAATATACTTTAAACACGCTATAATTATATTAACTGGTTAGGATTTCGCTGCTGTATATTTGTAACTACAGTTGGGGTAAACCTAACGTGGCAGAGTCATAATTCTGTGATAAGGATCTGCGTAGCCTTCACAATGCTGCCAGGTTAAGTTGACTCAACTATAGTTTGTATGTTATGAAAAATACTTGTAAATTTTAAACACTCAGTTTTGACACAACTTTAATTTAAACACATTTGTCAAGAACTCAAGTCGATGTTAGTGACTATAATTGGCAAACATGCTACCAAATGCTTTTTTGGTAATGTTTTCTTTAATGAAATTTCATGTCAACCTACTAACATAGTTAAGGAACCAAATTTGAATATTTCTGAAATTCCACTGAGTGAAGAATAAATGCTGTTATAAAATTATTTTATGCATTAGTTATTCAGTCAGTATTGCTTTTATTTATTGAAATGATTACCTTAAGTTACAAAAATAAGTTATTTTAGTGCAATAATATCATGTACAAATTGAATCACCACTTTATTTTGCACTGCTGTAAGATTAATGTATATATTTTTTTGACTAACATTAAAAAAATTAAAAACAGTCGTTAATCCTTGTTTTCTCCCAATTTACAACTATAGGTTTTGTATAGGGCCAATCCATGAGAAATAGGACATAGACATCAAAATATGAAACTCACTTAATAACATGTTATATGTCATTTTATTCACAAGAAAGCATAGTTTCCTAATTCAAAGGGTAAAATATCCTAGTTTTTACTGTAAACATGGTTTCAACGTCCTAAAGTTGCGTTTTTTCTAATCCATTTTTTCGGTTAAAAATTATCAAGTTTCCAGCCTAGACTCTGGCCACACCGGGTTCAATTTGGAAGATAACGAATTATAGTGCTTTAGTAAGCACCTCCTTTGACATTTTCCAGCAATCAATTTCTTTGTAGGTTGTATTAGTTTTTAATTACAGGTAGGCAAAAATTATCTAGAAGCTTTGTAACGACCGTAACCGAAAACAAGTATTTGTTATTCTGTAACAATAACTATTTGAAGTAGAAGTTTGCCATTTGGGTTTTAGAGTGTACTCATTTATTCTAAAAACATGCACTAATAATTTTTTCAAAAAATCTTTTCGTTTTTGTGCTATGTTGGTTACGGGTGTTACATGTTTTAGGTCTAAATTCACAGTTCACGTCGGATCTTTGCCAAATTTGGTACATAAGTCCACTGATGCACCTGAAAGTTACTTTCGGGGTATTCATCTCTTATAGCGTGGAAAGCTCCTATAAAGGAGCTTTCCTACTATAAATACCGTTTACGTTAGTTCTTAGACAAATTTGGCTCAGGGGTCATTTGATGTTCACCAGGAAACCATACAAAAGTGAAATAATGAAAAAAAAAATTAAATTATTTGCATTTAAAACATTGTAGTAAAGCATTTTGCTGTATTTATAAATTATTTGCCCTCACCTCCTCGTTTTCGAATTATAAAGTCCTAAAGTCTGCCGAAATTGTAATAAGTCACTAAATTTAGCGAGTTTCAGGTTATGATGGGAGACATCTTTTCGCATGCTTTGCTGATAGCTGTCCTATCACATGCAGATGGTGAAATAGTCGGCCTTCTATTTCCCCAGAAGCCTTTAAATTTGGAGCTTCACTTAAATTTAAGCCTTTAAAATTTATATCTCGATAAAGGGAGGACGAGGGCAAATGATTTATGCAGAAAAAATCTTAATGTGTGAGTATTTTAAAAATGTTTAATGAAACGAACACTTGTAGTTGAAGCAATAAGGTGCCCGGTACAATCAATACCATTTACGTAATAAGCGAATTTGTAGAAAATTTTCTAAGCAGAGTACTGAAGAAATACAGAGCTCAAGTCACAGATGATTATGAGGATTTAGTGGAGCTAAAATATCTGAAAAGAGACTGGGAGGTGGGGGTATTCTGGTGAAGTTTCATGGGAAAACGTAGCTTATGGGATTTGAAAGCTTCCAAAGTCTATAGTAATCAATTGAAGATTATATCTTATCAAATGAACTAACTGGAGAACCTTTCTGCTCATATGTCTATTATTCGTCTTTATATATGGCGGAAAAATGAATTAAAATAGCCGTTTACTCATTTTTAGCAACATACATATTGAAAATAGTCAGACGTGAAACGACCGTAACCGCTTTTGTAACGACCGTAACCGCAATAAAAAATTCATAAAAATTTATTTTTCAACAAAAAAGCTAAGTTCTTTGTATGATATCATTCCTTATTTATTTAGCAATTATTATAAAAATCCAGAAGATCATACGTGCAATAGATTCACAGAAAAGTGGCAGTGTTTGATAGCACTCAAAAAACCCTGTCTTTTTTTGAAACGACCGTAACCACACATTTGAGATTTTTCTACAACTTCCACTAATAATTTCAAACTAACGCTTGGTGATAATCATATTGGGGGGGGGGGGGAGCTTTATCATTCCCTGTTTTCATTAGAACTTAAAATGCATTTGTGAATAAAATATGAGCAGCTGAAGTTGTGCGAATGAAACGACCGTAACCATGGATTGGCCCTATACTGTTTTGATAAACTATTTAAAAATATCTTCAGTTGAAACAATACACAGAAAACAAGAGAGTTCAATATCCTTTTGAAAATGTATACAGTTTTATTACAACAAAAATTATATATGGTTACATAAAAATAAAATGTAATCAAAATAACTTACTTATAATGATGACATTTCAACTCAGCCATTTTTACAACTATTTACATGCAAATATCCCTTCACACTAATATGTGTGATGGCATTTTAAGCCGTTTCGGGATAAGACTCATTCTAGTCATAGATGCTAATTTCTTTATTAGTTGGCAATATTTAAGGCTGCACTATTGATTTTGTCTTGTACTTGATTCTAGTTCTTTCATATGGAATGTGACAAAAGTTGTCTCCATATATTTTTATAACATTGTTGCAAAATTCAAATCCAAATACTGTACCTTTCTTTGGGATTGCTGTGGACAAAAAAAAAAAAAAAATTAATATACATAAAACAGAAAACTGTTCATAGTTGTCTTCGATATATACACAAATTAAAAGCATCAAATTTCGGTATTTTACTCGTGTTTGGGAAATAGCAATTGAGGTTGCTACAGGTATGCAACCTTGAAAACCCTTAAACTTTTTTTGCTTCCAAGTTCTGAAAAATTATCATAACATGCAATTCTAGAATGATCTCTGGAAAATCAGTGATTTTCTTAATTCCACACTTCAAACACATGACATGATTAGTAGGATAAAACGTGGACATAGAAGGTCTCTTACACATAAGGGGGAGGGAAGGAGGGTAGTTGCAAAGGCGGATGGTAAAAACTATTCTGGCAGTAATGAATAAGCTTTATTTACAGAGGCCTAACAATTTAAACGTTTCCCCCCTCAAATATATTGATTTAAAAGTAAAGTATTATTTAAATTTCACGTTTTATGAATAATTGAAACTTTTCTCCTCTGGAGATAAATATAATTATCATAATTGTCTCACAAAAATCAAGCGGATATTGGATATTTCGCCAGAAGGAAAGTCTAGGGAAAAGGCCCTTCTGTATTTATGTATGTCTAAGGTTTTAGATCTTGACATTGAATGTAATTTACTACAATTCAAATACTGTAAATTAGTTTTAAATGTATCTTTAGAACCTTATAGAAACTTTAATTTTGTTCCACTATCCTTCATTTTTGCCCTCAAGAATAGGGAAGTTTAAACCTATTAATTATTCTTACTTTGACTAATAGATATTGTTAAGACACTTACAAAACATATAAATTCACCATCGCCGAATTTTAAAACACTTGATTTTAATGAATTTTTAGACTCTCACGCAAAAAGAGTGCACTTTGAAAACGAAGCCAGTGATGTTGGATGGCTATAGTTTTAAGCCGTTTACACGCAAAATTGCATTGTAACTTTACTTTCTTTTCATTGCGGAGTTTTCTCCCCTTCCATTATCAATTAGTTTTAAGACTATTAATTCACTATGGAGATTAAATTCATCAAAGGCCAATCCAATAACCTGGTACAAGTGTCGGTGATGATGGTTTTAAACTTTTTGTGGCGAAAACCATTTTTAATTTTTAGCAAAGCATTACTTTCGACTTCTCCTTTTTTCTAGCAGCCTGCGTGAACAGACTTTTAAAAACAAGGAATACCGGTTTCCATGTTTCTTGCCCCAGCATTGGAACTCTGGGCAAAGCCAGCTGACTGTCGCCTCAACTTTAAGAATTATTTTTCTTGATGCAGAATATCGATAGCGTCCATGTCGTATGATTATGCAGCATGTAAAAGATCCCTCAAGTACTTGGTTGGCTTATAGTCAGGGGTGATTGTGTTTCGGTATTTTCATGATGGATTCTGGTATTTTCATGTTCGAAAATACCGGAAATAAAATATTTTTCATTATGTTTTTATCTTCTCACCTCCGGATTTTTTTTTCTTTTTCGAATTTCCGATGATTACACCGATAATTATTAATAATATTCATCAAATAGAAATGTTAAGATAAAAATTCCAATTGTTTTTTTACCTTACTAAATTATTTTATTTGCATCCGATATGAGAATCAAATTTTTCTTACTTTTGAACTTTTGATGCTTATTATTACCCTTAGTTAGGAGACAAATAAATGAAATGCAACAAAATGTAACAAATGTAACTTTTATTACTTTATAAATGCTTTCGCACAATAAACAGTAATTCTGTTAGACTTTTGCTTTCTCCTTAAAATATTTTTTTGGAAATAATTGCTCATCACCAGCTCAAAATGACTTTATTACTCATTTACAATTTAATTAAATGCGTGTACAATATTTTGACTAAATACTATTTGAATGTATGAAATGTGTTAGTTTATGAAAGGAAATTAATTATTATGTATGTATAATTATAAAATTAGGTGTGCTTAAGTAATAGGGACCTTGGTTTAAAAAAAAAAATCCCCCCCCCCCACTTTTTCTTTAAAACTTTCAGGTATTTTTTTATGAACTCACAATCACCCCTTGCTTATAGTATCTCTTGGTAAAATTAAATTCCTAGTGCAGTTTCGCATCGAATCGAGTCCAGGTGCTTTCATCTAGTGGGGAAACTGGGAGTCAAAATTATAGTGGCAATGGTGTTCCACCGATGGTGGTGCCACATGAAAGAGTGGATGCCGGTCTTAGGGAATGCACTAGGTCTGCAAATGGCAAAGCAGCCAAACGCAGCCCCATTTGAAACAAACTTGAAAAATTATTTAAAAAAAACTACTAGTCATATGGAAATCGTTTTTCACCAATGGTAATCATGTATGTTGTATCATGTAAAACTAAAATTCTGTGTTTCTGTTTACAAATTTTTGTTTTCACAAAAATTTGTAACACATTATTATGTGCATGTTTGAGTCCTCTTCCGGGTCCCGCAAATAAGACAGTTGCGAGATGGTGAGGGAAGAAAACCCCAGACTCTCTTTTGAAAACACCGTGCTCCTACCATTCCTGTTTTTCCTTCTGATCATTTTTTAGGAAGTTTGTTATGAGAAATAACACAACTCGACCATAGGGCTTATAATTTGCGAACAAATAGGAAAACATTGAATAAATCTTACTTGTGTGATGAAAATATTGACATCATATACAATGAACTCTCACTTATACGGCAATTCATTTATGTGCCTTTTTCACTTATACGATGATTTTGAATGGTCCCAGCATATTCCATAGCAAAATAATGATATTACCATTCGTTTATGCGCTGTTCGAAAGATAAATATTTCACTTACGCGCTAATTTTCTATAAAATGTAAAAAACATTATTTATTTTCTTTTAAAAAAAAAGCATACCGTAGTAATATGTCCCTTGTCTATAGAAACATTCTTATTCATTCTCTCATTAAACCTTTGTTGCGTTTTAATGCTTTAAATAGGCTTGTTCACTTATACCTCCCTTTCACTTACGCGCTTTTTTCTGTTGGTCCCTTGGGCCGGCGCATAAGTGAGAGTTCACTGTATTTTGAAAGGCAGCTTAAGATATCAAGTTGAAACTATATATATAATATTTTAAACCACAGGAACAAAAACAAATTCTTACTTTTTATTTTGTCTTCTTCAGTAATTAACCGAAAAACATTCCTGGTTTCTTGCACAACAATACCTTTAGCACCAACATAATTAGCACAGGGTGATGAAATTACAGCAAGCATGCAGCCATGGTAATCAGCACGAAGTAACTTCTGATAGATTCCAGACAAATCATCCGGAAGTGGTCTTCACGATTCATAAAAGTATTGCAGTACAGTCAGTTAAAATAATAAAATACTGAGGGTACAGGGTAACAACAGTAGAAGATGTTATGGACATAAAAGACAGAACATAACTCAAAAGCTATAACAATGCAACAATTATTTACTTTTTGCAGGAAAAATAAACAATTTAATCAATTTTAATAAAGTACGAATATGATAACATTTTGAAAGTTACAAATAATATAAGGGACTGTTCATCTAATTCCTTATTCTAATCTTATGAAATTCTAATTATTCAATACAAGGGCAGAGGTGCTAACTCAAGACAAAGCGTTTAGTTGCAAGCAAGGCAATTTTGTGCCCCATTAAACTTCGTCGGTAATCTGGCAGATTTATCTTTTGTCATTCAAATTTAAGATCTTTTAACAGGGAATAATTAATATAACCTAGAGTTTTGAAAATAAAATATAGAAGCATTTAAAGTTAAGAATGTATTAAATGATGGGTAAGATATAGAATAAGGGTAGGTACATTTGCTTGGCAACTTGTTTACTTTCAACATTGGCAAAAACAGGCCTATTTGTCGCTACCGTCTCTACTATATTTGCATCCAATATTTTTAATTTTATGTTTTAGTGAAAATTTTAATCACCTGATATATTCATATGGCAGATTACTTTACATTCTTATGGAACTTAGAATCTTTTTAAAATTTAATGGTTTGTTTTATTTAAAAGTCTATTAAAATGATAAAAAAATTTGTTACTATCAAATTAGTTTCCATGTAACTTGGACCGGACATAATAAAAAATATTAGGGCATGGTTGTAGGATGTCACATAGGCCATAAAAATTTTAGTTTCCAACAGCAATTAATATATAATATCATGGCCAATGCACCTCTCTTCTACATTCTATACTACACTCTAGCAAATTTATGTATTAACTAGCAATAATACCTGGCGTTGCCTGGGTCAGTAATAATATTTAGAAACAATTTATTCACCTTTGTTTTTTCCCCCTGGTTTAAATAGGTTAGCCTTAAATTGACAATTCATTTTTAATTGTAATAGAGCCAATATTTAGAAAAGTGCCAATTTTAAGTTGGAGTTTTCTGAAAAAAAAATTTTTTTGCAGAAAAAAACTAATATTGGATTTTAAGTCTAAATTGAGTCTAAATGCAAGAAAATAAAAGGGGGAGGTCAAGGAAGTTATTTACCCCCTCTTTAGATTACTCACTTTTAAGCCGTTACAGATCTGATGAATGTTACAGATCTGATGTTAATATGAGCTACATATTTGAGTTTATGCTTTCAGTCTTCGTTAACATCTCTAAATATGATATCATTTCCTTGCATTTTTAACATAGAATTAAGATAATTATATTAAAATATATATATTAGGCTAAAAAATCAAATTTCATTATAAAAAAGCAGTTCTTGGAAATAAAAATGAGCGATAAGGTTTTTAGATAAAATAAATTATGAGATTACCAAATCCAAGCTAATGAAACATTTGTTTTGTTTTGAAACAACACACAACTTCAACTTTTGCAACACACAACTCTGCTGCTTGCTTTTCTTTAATTAGTAACAGGGAATTTAATTTCTTGATCAGAAATTCAGTTTAGCATGCTAGTTATGAGAAATTGAAGCACCAAAGAAATAAATAAATAAAATAATAATAATTAATTAACTTAATTTCTGCAGTGTCAATTTTTCTTATTTTACTAACTTCTATTGTTAGGTCATACAAACCACAAATGAAGCAATTGTACTGAAACTCATTGCTTTTTATTTTTTAAGAACAAAAATATTCAATATGTATGGCTAAAACCTATTATTTTTGCTTTTTATAATTCTGAAACGTGTGAGTTAGTTCTGTAACATATTCGCTGTTTTTCAATGTTACCGCTCTGACTGTTACCGATCTGACAAACTGACAAAGTTATTGTTTTATTTCCGAGTCGATCACACTAAACCAAAATCAAACACGTGGTTTTTTCACTTGTAATAAAGGACTATACTTATATATAAAATAATTTTTAAAATAATAAAAACTGCGCATTTTAGAGCGTGTTACCGATCTGATGACTCAAATGACACACATTTTATAAAATCACTTTAAAAAAACTTACCTACAATTTTAGATGCAGAAATGCAAATTTTTAATTACGATTCGATAAAACATTCAGCCAGGTACTCAGTATCACGTGGTTTTGGTGCAGGAAATGATTTTGGGAGCCTAAACATAGATCGGAAGTTATTGTTACCACTCTGACGGCGAAACTTGGGACACGCTTATTTCGCATCGGCTAGAAAATCAGAAAACGATTAAAACAAAAATGAAGTAAAATATTAACAAAGGGGTAAAAATAGAATTGTTTTTTGTGCAAGTGCGTTTTTTTTTGGGAAGTTAGAAAGTGCGCATGACCTGTTTGCGTGCTAAGCTTTGCTACTTGGGACACGTTACCGATCTGATTTTTGATGTATAAAAATAATATTTTCTGAAGAAAAAAAAATTTTTTTTCTGATGTTATTAGATGAAATGAAAGCAGAACCTTATCTTCTTTCTGGGGAAAATTATTTTTTTAACTAGTCATTGAAATACTAGTGAAAATTCCCTTGGGACTCAAATTGGCACTTTTCTAAATATTTGCTCAATACTCATATATAAATGTGTTAAATTTCATCAATACTGTATGCTTAAAAGACTATTTCTATTACTCTATATATTCAAAATTGAAAGAAAATGGCCATTTCATGACAAAAAATTTGAATTTTGAGCTTTTTGGATATTTTTAAAATTTCAAAACTCCACCTATGTGAGTTCTAGTGCATTAAGGAACCTCTGTGCCAAGTTTGATAAAAATCCGATGAAAACTATAGATTTGTATAAGGAACAAACATACATACAAAAATGCATACATCCATTTTTATATGTATAGATATGATCTTACTCAGTCAGCTGAAGTACATCTTTCATGTATTTCTTCCACATCTCATGAACAGGTATGAAAGTCTGGAATCTGAATCAGAGAAAATGATAATGCTCATGAAAAATTAATAAAACATTAAATCATCAAAATATTAACAATTAAGTCTTTTTTTGTTTGAAAGCAAGAAAGGAAAACCATGTCAATCAATAAATGTACGTGTGACTTGAAATACATTTAATTATTTTTCACTAATAATTCCACCACAGTAAACTCTCGATTATCCGCGGGGCAGATTATTCACAAGGATTTTGGGAAAGAAACAAACAAAATTAACTTGATTTTTTTGAAAAAACATGAATTTAAATGTTTTTTCTTAACATTTCTTACCCAAGAGTGCTTCATCCAATAAATTATTTAGCATGGGCGTTATCGTAAGTACCACTTCTTTATAGAATTTATATGCTTGAGAACCTCAAATACAAATAATTTTTTATGCTGTATCTTATTGTCACTGTTTGTACATAGCACGTTTTAAGTGTGATGCAATCATTTTTAAGCAAAAGACATTTTTTATCTTTACCCCTTATTTTGTGCTTTTTTTGGAATATCCGCAATTTTCGTTATCCGTGATACCCGTGCCACCCAATTTCGTGGTTAATCAGTAGTGTACAGTAAATGTATAGACGTTTCGAGATAATGATGGAATTTCCCTCTTCTCTGTCCTTAAAATACACAATACAAGTTCCCATTATTTAGAACAAATAGCATTTTTTCTCTTTCTCAAAAAATCAAATAAAAGATTTTCAAAAGTAATAATAATTTCACAAGTTATTAAAAGGAGATCAATAATATATTGGGGAAATAGTTAAATTTTACAGTAGCTTAATTTTTGAAGTTTTACATTGTAAGAAATATTAAATATTTAAAAACAATCTAATTAAATTAATCATTGTAATCAAAGTTTAACTGTAGTAAATTGTAACAAAAGCACATCTTTTTAAAAATCAATTTATAGGTTAGGTAATGAAACCTAAATGATTTCAGCCTAAGGATCAGGGCGCACAATTTGTCTTTACCAAAAAACACCATAGAGCTAAACATTAACTATTCAATTCCGTGTAAAGGACCAAAAACGAAAATATTTACTATGGTTGAGCAGTGTTGCACGTGCTCAGCTTTTGACAACCAGAAGCTACTGGGCTGACTAAAATGGCTGCCATTTATGCTCTGTAACATTATATTTCACGACGTATTGACAAAATAAATTTATCTTTTTTCTTAGCTGGGCTACTTCAAAGGGAACAATTTACCCATGTAACTTTTAACCCTGCTCTTCTCTACTCACTGAATTGAGTTAATTTATTTTAAAATTTAATGTTGTTGAAAGTAGGATGGCATTTTCACCTAAAGCCTAAGTAGCAGAAAACCTTTAAGCCACACTGACCAACAGTGATCTTTGGACTGCCACCCAAGAAACATTTGTTAAAACTATGAAATGTTAAACTTTACATAAATATTTTCCCTCTCATTGAAATTTGAGACTTTATAAACAGACTTTCAATTGTAACAACAGGGCATAAAAAAATAAAGTCTTATGTCACATTCAAGCATGTCAAGGGAAGCGAGAGAAGAAAACTGCACTTACTTAGTAGTTTCAGGATCCAACTTAAAAACGGCTAATCTACGTAGCTCATTTGAATTCAGCAAAGTTTTTCTTTTCTTCTGTTTCACCGCAATCTTTCGCCTCTTAAACTTGTCAAAACTAAACACATACTCTTTAAATTTGTCGATCGTATATGATGATTGAGGAACATTTTCTCTCAAGAATGTTTTGATGTAGTCTTCTGGGACTTTCTAAGATAAAATTTAACAAGTTACAGTTAAAGATATGTTCAAGATATACATTTTATTTTGTTTCAAATGAAAATTTTGCTAAGTTCTTAGGAAACGTTTCAAAAAATATTAAATTTTTTTAGTGTAATCTCAGGGGTCAATCCAGGTTTTAATTCTTAAGTCCACATTTTGTGAAAAAAAAAGTTAACTTTATTTTCTTTCTTTTTATGAAAAAAAAAAAAAAACTGTTTTTGAGGCTTTTTGTTTGCATATTTTTCGTGAAAAAATTCTGTCATATTGTACAGAGCAGTGGTCGGAAGTAGCGCGCTACAAGTAGCGAAACTACTGTAGTAGCTACATTTTTTAGTAGTTTGTAGTGTAGCGCACTACTTTTTTAAAAAAGTAGAGCAGTGAGTAGCGCGATACAAAAAAATAGTAGTTTGTAGCGATTTCCGAAAACTACTTTTAAATAAAAAAATAAATAAATAAATGAAAAAAAAATAAAAAAAGAGAACGAAGGAAAAAAAAACAAGGTTTTTCTTGTGGTGAATATTCGTAAAAATTGTAAAAAAATTTAAAAAGGGCAAGTTTTTATGAAAAAAAGGAACAAAATGGAAAAGTAACAAATAAATTCAAAAACAATTCCTATTTCTATTCCATATTCGAATGAGGTCATTTTTAATATAAACCACTTTTCGAATTTTTTCGGTCGATCCTCAATCGGTGTGTTCTTGTTATTTATTTTTTAAAAAGTAGCGAAGTAGCAACTACATTTCAAAAGTAGTGTAGCTCGCTACATTAAAAAAAAAGTAGTTGTAGCTGTAGTTAACTACATTTATAATAAAGTAGTTGTAGTTGTAGTTCGCTACAAAATAAATGTAGTTTTTCCAACCACTGGTACAGAGCATGTTTAGCTATCTTAAACCTATACTAAAATCAGGGCCGATCCTAGCAGGTGTGCAGCTCGTGCGCCGCACGAGGGCGGCCAAAACAAGGGGCGGCCGCAGGCCTCATGTAGTATTTTTTCTTTAGAATGTTTTTCCGAAAAAAAAATCAAGCATTCCCGAATAAAATTAATAAATAAATAAATGAATAAAAATTGCCATAAGAAAAAAAAAATGATGAGGGGGCCTATCGTCGTACTTTTCTCGGATCGTTTTTTTTCCTGCACTATCTATGCGCTGATCTTTGAGTCAGATTATGTACTTGCACGTGCGGAAGAGCGGAGAAGCAGCCTCTTTTCCCAAGACAGCGAAGACCAGACTATTAAACCCTTCGGTTACAAATATTCTTCAAGATAAGAGCTGAAACGATGGGTCAAGTCAACACCACGACTTCGCTCCATAGGGCGGCCGATCAGCCAGCCACACAGAAAGAAAGAGTCTGGGAGCGGAGGGGGACTGGGGAGGGGAGAAAATAAAAACACAGCTGCATTAAAAAATGTGCAGCCAAGCTAAAAAAAAAAAAAAAAAGGAGATAATATTATTCATCTCAAATTTATTTATCTATTTTTTTAAACAAATTGATGCATCATGTTTCTCTCACTGAATAGTAGTATTTAAAATGGATGGATATTTTAGAGCAATTTTCAGCAGCAGTTTCGAAGTCAGTTTTTTTTTCTCTCAAAAGTATTTGATTTAATCTTTGTTTTCTTTGTTTCGGTAGAAAGGGGAGGGACTGTATAGCTTTTTTTAACTTGTGTACGTACCATGTGAAATCAACAAGCCTCAAAACTTGACCATCACCAATTTCAAAAAAAAATATAGGGTGAATTACGTCTATAAAGTGATACAAAAAACTGATTTTTAAACTTTTTTTCAGCTGTTAGTTTTTTGTGTGTGACCGCTTAAAAAACTCGAAAAAGGGCAAAAAGTGAAATTTTGGTACATACAAAGACTCAATTTTCTCAGCTTCTATTGCAGCTAAAGTCTTTTGTTGTAGGGTGAGTTCTGGTAAGTGCGTACCCTTTTTTTCAAAGTTCATGTTCTCAAGGATGCTGCTCTGTTGAAAAATCTTGTACACTCACAATTTTTTTTTAGTTTTCTTTCCAGATCCTTTACTAAGATTTTCAAATATATAATATGTCAAATAAACCGTAAGCATAGGTTTTGTGACATGGTTTATGACACCTATTCTAAGGTACGCACTTTCCCTACCTAGCGGGGTAAGTGCGTCCACCTTAAATTATGTGAATATGAACAGGAAAAAACTTCTGGCACATATTAATTATGTTAGGCAGTTGCCTTGGGATAATTCCTAATAGTAAAGATCAGCACTTGCTTGCATGGAGAAAACGCAATCAGTGATATCCCACGTGTCTTGCGAACAACTGTGATTAGAAGATTGAGAGAGTTGTGTCTGTGATCCTTCCTCTGTCCTTTTTATAAGACCAAGCGAGAAAATGTAAGTTGTTTTTATTTAGTAACTAGCTGACCCGGCGAACTCTGTTCCGCCTTAAAGGCAATAAATAAGAAAATTTTTGAATTTATTAAGTTTTTTATTATTAGAAAATACAAAAAAAAATTAAGTACTTACATTAATCATTCATTATTGTTTCTGTATTTTAGTACATAGGTTGCTCTTCACTAAAGTACCTTCTGATGCACAACATTTTTTGTTTTATTATCAGGCGCAAAAAGAAACAACGCAGATGGTCTTCCGACCCGTAAACATGCCACATATAATTGACCATAGGAAAAACAGTGATGTTCTAGATTCAAACCACAAACTTTTAAGGATTGGCCTTGTGATTTGTCAAAGGTCATGACAAATGGAAGACGGATCGGAAATTAAAGTTATGCCGTTTGAATTTAAAAATTCAAACGGCATATCGGTTGGGATCATCGGGATCCTAGGAATGAGCAATCGTTTCTGACAGCTTATCACATATAAATTTCAAGGGAAGTAACGTGTTTGTTTATAATTTATTTCACGAAAAAGTCAAATAACACTCAACGCACCGCTAACTTACAACCTGTTTACTGCGTTCCGGAACCTGCCAGAACGTGTGCTTTATGTCGCTCAGCCATGGAGGTGTCAAAAAAAAAGCTTAGTAAAAAGGCTTAGTCAATAAGACAGTTTTTCTATTTATGTAACTGACACATATAAATTATAGCCTATGTCCGTCTCCTGGCTCTAAGCTACCTACCCACCAATTTTTAGCCATATCGGTACAGCCGTTCTTGAGTTATAAGTAGTGTAACTAACACGACTTTCTTTTATATATATAGATAATCACTTATAGTCTACATAGTTTATTTTGTTTTAATACTGTAATCAGTCTGTGTTTAAGCCAGGGTTCGCACTTACCCCTTCTTAAATATAAGATGAGACATGTGCGTCCAATAACGTTGTTGTAAGTGCGTACCCCTGTGATTTTCTTTAATTCTATTTGTATGGTGGATCGTTAGGTGACCTGAGTGAACAATTTGTCTTTTTTTTCTTTTTTTTTTAATAAATACGTTTTGAAAATATTTTTCTTATTAGAATCAGCAGCAGTAAGAAAAAACACAAATAAAGAGCAAAAAAAAAGAAAAGAAAAGAAAATTGATCATGATATGATACTTGTATTTTTTTTTTTCTTGTACATTGAAACAGTTTTTCGCAAGGTGTTCTTAATTTTCCTAAATATAATTTATTAATTACTCCACCTTCGTTTTTTGAATCAGTTGGTTCCTTATTTAGTGTTTCACTTAATTTCATAGCTTCATTTGTCATTCTGGTTTAAATTAATTATAACTTATGATCGCTATTTTCAACGAAAAATTTACTAACTGATATCTAAAAGCCAATATATTTCAGAGGTAATGAATAAAATTGAAATCTTAGGCCGCATTCAATGTAAATATAACTATTTTATGGATAATGACTTCGGATTTATAATGGACTTATAAAAGAGTTATAAGCAAAATTAAAGGTGAATTACGAGAGTCGGATTTTCCACGTAATGGTACGCACTTGCCCCATCATAATGGTACGCACTTACCCCCACCTTACTTTAAAGAAAGGGAAAGTGCGTACCGTCATATAAACAAATTTTAGTTAGAATATTTGATCAAAATACCCCATGTATGTTATTAGTAGCTATTACTCAAAAGAAACAACTTGCATTTCTTGACTTCAATTTCTTGGTACGACTACAAGAGAAACTGAAACAAAACCTTCTCAATCTTTACTTAAGAGTTTTTTTGAAGACATTTAAGTTATCCCTGATTGTGTTTCGTCTATTGAATTCAGGCCTGAATTCTACCTATTGAAATTATCATTAGACAGTTATCTAACATTGTCGATGTGTTGCAGAAGCCATTTCAGGACAGTGTTCATAAAATTCCCAGTGGACGCACTTACCCCGTGGACGCACTTACCAGAACTCACCCTATGTCATTTTAAAGCTCTTTAAACAGGCTTTCATATGATATATAATTTGACAAAGTTTTGTGGTGTTAATATTTCAAGGTCACATAAATCATTATTTGACCTTGAATATTTCAAAAAGTGTATTTTTTAAAAATCTGAAAAAAAAAATATATGTTACTTCCTAATGTGGTGTATATGTGCTAAAAATTTCAGAATGGGATAGCAATGGGATCTGGACGAAAAATGAAACAGACTTTTTACCCTTTTACCACTTTATTACAATGTCTATGGTTCCTGAAGATATATAAAACAGAAATACTGCAAACTGTGAAATGTTATTTACAAGTGACGGTTGGCACATTCCACTTCTTGTTTTGAGAGGTAATAAATCATTCCTATTGCGTTTCTCCTAAGGTATACTCTCAAAATACACTTATAGGCACATTGAAAACATTTTCAAAGTCAGGATAGTAGAAAGAATTTGAGGGTCTATGAGGATGCAACAGCATTTTCACATTTTGTTTTTCTTCATCTGTGTCTAAGACGCGCCGTAGCCTCCAATATCCATTATATCAGCAGGTCGAGAATCCAACCATCTCTGAGCAATCGAAATCGCAATTGACAGTTGTAGTGTTGGAAACTGAATATCCTTTCACTTGCATCTGATTCCTTTTCAATGGCATAAAACAATAAAGACTGAGTGCCTGGTATTGTACTTGTCGTCATTTTTCTGGATTTCAAAGCCTGTTCTTCCTGTTTATAATGTTCAATTGTGCAATATTGAAAATTAATTGATTTGATATACTCATTTGCCCAATCAAACAACTGTCGTGGTGACATGATTTGATTGTCATAAATCCTTTGCCGACTGGCTCTAGCTGCAAGTCTTTTACCAGTTCCACCTACGCCATGAGAGGCACTTTTGCCATGGGATTAGGCCAAAAAATGCCACTGTGCTTTAATCCCGATACCTGATTCATGATAACTCAGGTTAAGAAAATTCAGTTTATTTTTGTACTGTGAGGCAGACTGAATAGTATACTGAAGTAATAGATCAAGCTTGGTTTGGTGACAAAATGAAACTGATATCTTTCAGATAAGTAAATAGAGCTAGACTGTTGAGTAGCAAGAAACGAGCGCTGAATGAGTTTAGGAAGTTCTTCAAAAAGAGTATTAATAAATTCTTCTGCAGACTTGATCAATGTCTCAAGACATGTTCTTCTCTTAACTTGCACCCATTGTTTATAGGTGATGCTTCCAACGCAGTTCATTTCAAATGCTTCTTCAATCCTATCCTTGAGTTCTTGAAATCCAGGACCGAAGTGCCTTATAAATTTCACGCAGTCTCATTTTGCCTCCAAAATAAGATATATTGAATAGGAATAAGATGCAAATGAAAGCATATTCAGTTTCCAACACTACAACTGTACGTACTACAACTGTCAATTGCGATTTCGATTGCTCAGAGATGGTTGGATTCCACAGACCTCTAACTAGGAACTGGACTGACCACCTCACCTTTCTGGCAGCGGAAGCGCTGACACAAATTGAATCGACGGCGTTCTGCCATGATCACCCCCAGTGGTAGCGGAAGCGCGTCTAATAATAGGCAATAATGCTACGTTACTTACGATTTTTGAGTTGCGTTCCACGTTCGACACTTGGTTTCATGTTAGATAATTGCAGTGAATGGAAATAATACATTCATTATATTATTTTTACTAAAACTTTCATTTCAGGAAGAATATGATATTTAAAACTACTTGCAATCAAAACTACGCACATTTGTAAGAGCTACGCGAAATAAGGAACTTTTTTTCTTTTCGTCGTAGAATGAAATAATAATTCAAACAAAGAAACATACTTCGTGCGATGAAATATTTCCGTCAAACATTAGTTATTGATACATCTTCTGTTTAAACAAATAAATAAATAACAAAAACTGCGCTTTTGGTTGACTTTTTTGGTGGCACTTTTGATTTCTATCAAAATTGATAGAAATTTAATGAAATTGCGATTTTTAATAAACTAATTTTTAAAAAAACATCGAGTAAAATCATATGTTATTATAACTAAGAAACAATAAGATCATTATGCATTTTTCTAAATAAACTGGAAATAATCAAAAACTTTCTTTGAAGGATACACTTTTTTTGTTGAAGTGACTATGTCCTGTGTCAGGTTTATCTGAAATGTGCAGAGACTGCAGCTAAGTCTGTATTAGACTCATCAATCTGGAATAGGGAATAACCGAGATGGAGGCGGATGTGATCTGATCGCTAACTAGGCTGTCAGTGCATTTCATGCAGTTCTACTTCAGTCCTGGCTTAACACTAGTTGTATAACATTAATTAATATTATAATTAGTTAGCCTTTAATTTAATTGTTGAACCTGACCATGTCTGCAAGGTCTTGATGCAGAGATAAATTTACTTTCTACAAATTTCTTTGGACTCTCCGTTTCAATAAGATATCACCTTCAGCTTGTTATTTCAGACTAAAGAGGGCATAATGAGGCAAAAACTGCAGTCTCTGCATACGTTAACCAAGTTGTAGATATATCATCTGAACTAGTCAAACCGTGAGTGCTTTCAACTTTAGGAAAATGTTGCACAGAAACTTACTCGAGTTAAGATTTGATATTATTTTCCATCTGAGTTAAGATTTGAATCCGATTAGGGTATGGAGAAGTGTTTTATTTTCATTGCATGTAATTGCCAATACGAGGATGCTACATCTTTATCCAGCCTGTAGGTAAATTTTAAAAGGCGTATTAAAATTAAGAAACAGCTAATTTATTATGTTGTTCTAAACTATTGTACACAATCAAGAAAAAAAGTTGTTAAGCAAAATTATTTTATTATGTAATTTATATTCATATATATACAGTAGAGCTGGAGCACCGTTTATACATTTAGGACGGGACGTTGGAAAAAAAAAGTATAACCGGTATATGCTAATACGTATTGGACTCCGCAGGGAACAATTTGAAAAACGTATAAAAGAGAAACTTATATTTGTGCTTCACTGTATCTATATTATGTATGTATATTTTTTCCTTGTATAAAAAATGATCAATGTTGTTGATATTTTCAGTAAGTTTTAAACACCAAAAAAAAAAAAAAAATTATTTCCAAACATATTCTGGTAAAAAATATTTATTCAACATCAGGAAAAATCAACAATAATATAAACAAAGTATTAAGAAACTTCAAAGTGTAATTTGGTTTCCAGACAGTTTTGAAATTGTAAATTTCCTTATAAGCACATTCAAATATTCAGTTAATATCAATCATTTTGAAAACCAGCTTTTAGATGTATTTAATGAATTCCACTTCTGCTTTTGATAAGGGCACACCCCTCAATCAATCTCAACTGGTTTAAGAGTACACATTTTGTATCATATATTGAAAGTTTTGATTGATTAAGTATTTCCAGACACAAATATAGTTTGAAAAACATTTAAACAGACAAGTTTAAAAACATATTAATGATGAAAAAGCAGAATTATTAAATCTCACACATGATGAATTACAAGATAGAAAATATCGGAGTTGTAGTCTTTTACAGTGTAAAAAAGGATTCTCAGTTGATGTAGTTCAAAATTAAACAATTGTTTTTCCCGTTACTGAGTAAAATATTTCATTCACCATTTACATAATTATGATTCTAAATTAAGAAACTAAAACTGATAAAATAAGCATGTCCTAACAAATATCAGCTTGAAAAATATTTGAACAGACAAGTTTAAAAACATATTAATGATAAAAAAAAAAAGGCAGAATTATTAAATCCAGGAGTTTTCTGTCTGCAATGTTTGTAAGAACAATTTATCGCACAGCACGTTGGCATAGTTGATGGTAATTAACAATTACAGAATTTTTTTAACGCTGAATAGAGCCAACACAATACGCAAAGCACGGCCAAGATGGCTGCTCTGGGGGTGATGCGATTCCGTTCAATTAGTGTAACCTCGCTGCGGACGATGATAGGTCCAGTTAAGTTAGAGGTCTGTGTTGGATTCTCGACCTGCTGATATAATGGATATTGGAGGCTACGGCGTGTCTTAGATACAGATGAAGAAAATCAAAATGTGAAAATGCTGTTGCATCCTCATAGACCCTCAAATTCTTTCTACTATCCTGACTTTGAAAATGTTTTCAATGTGCCTATAAGTGTATTTTGAGAGTAGACCTTAGGAGAAACGCAATAGGAATGATTTATTACGTCTCAAACAAAAAGTGGAATGTGCCAACCGTCACTTGTAAATGGGCGATTCTCTGTAAACTCGTCATTTTTCACACGAAATCTGTCCGGGCACGGTTTTTTGAAATGTTTGTATAATTATAATACTATTGCTCAGAAAATAAATCTATTACTTTGGTTTGGAAGAGGGCCAATTGAAGTTTGTGTTTTTATGATAAATCATGATAGGGGGTAAGTCCCCCGCCTAGTATAACCAGGCAGGGGACTGTGCCAGGTGACTGTGTTTTTGCTCTTTGTTGCGTAATATCTGCAAAACTATTGGAACATAATTAGTTACGAGACTACCTATAAATTTAGGCACAAACAGTGGACATAATAACTAATATGTTTTATAATTTAATTAATTGACATTAATAAAATCACTTCCCAGAGGACTGTTTTTGCAACGACCCTGATGCATACTTTCATCACAAATGTGGCTCTCAAACTAAGCAAAGTAGCGTTTCAACACCGTTCTCGGTGATTTCGGCAAATTCACACTGATTACTTTAAACTTCATGCCAAAAAGAATTTGCAAACGTTATAGATTTTTCGTATTACAGCTTTGAATTTGTTGCAGGGGACTGTTTGAAAAAACTCCGGACAGAATTTACATGACAATTTTAAGTTTTAGAAATATGTAATTATACCTTATTCCACAAGAAAAATATAGCTTCATTATTCTATTTTTAGATATTAACTGCCAAATTTGTGTAGTGCTAATAGGTTTTTTGAAATACTATCTTTAACAGTTAGACTATGGGTTTGGGACAGCCAGGGGACTGTGTTTTTGGCGCTTAGATAATTTCTAGAATAAAATTAAATTGTTATCACTCCAAATACAATTGGGCCACAAAGTATTAATGCTTTACTTGTATTAAGAGCGATAATTACTTAATTACACTTTATTATTTTTAAAATACTCAGTCCGGACAGCGAATTACCAGTTTACAGAGAATCGCCCAAATAACATTTCACAGTTTGCAGTATTTCTGTATTATATATCTTCAGGAACCATAGACATTGTAATAAAGTGGTAAAAGGGTAAAAAATCTGTTTCATTTTTCGTCCAGATCCCATTGCTGTCCCATTCTGAAATTTTTAGCACATATACACCACATTAGGAAGTAACATATATTTTTTTTTTTTCAGATTTTTAAAAAATACACTTTTTGAAATATTCAAGGTCAAATAATGATTTATGTGACCTTGAAATATTAACACCACTAAACCTTGTCAAATTGTATATTATATGAAAGCCTGTTTAAAGAGCTTTAAAATGTCATACAACAAAAGACTTTAGCTGCAATAGAAGCTGAGAAAGAGTCTTTGTATGTACCAAAATTTCACTTTTTTCCATTTTTCGAGTTTTTTAAGCGGTCTCACACAAAAAACTAACAGCTGAAAAAAATTTTAAAAATCAGTTTTTTGTATCATTTTATAGACGTAATCAGCCCTAGAATTTTTTTTTTTTTTTTGAAATTGGTGATAGTCAAGTTTTGATGCTTGTTGATTTCACATGGACGTACAATCCGTACGTAAAAGCGATGCGTTAAATTTTTTTTTAGAAAAAGTACAAGGCTTACATAAATAAGCCACACAGAGTCTATCAAATTATACTGAAAAAATAAGAATCAGCTTCGATGATTAAATTGTTGATAGATTTGTTTTAGTGACATGGGCCGGTCCAGATGGAAGCTAGGGAGAGCGCAGCTGCCCCCACCACACCACCATCCATTTTAAACGAAAAAAGAAAAATATATTAAAATGTGATTTATTGACGTTTGCTTCAATATTTTGTGCCAGATTTTGAAATTGTCAATTTTTAAAAAAGGCAAAGTCAGCGTTTGACTGAGTTGACTTACCTTCGCAATACCGCTATGAATGTAACGCAATGTGTTACGACACACACACACAAAAAAAAAAGAAGTACTTCTCTTTTCCAAAAACTCATGACCATCTCCCAATATATACTCTGAAAAAACTTAGCTTTAACTAGGTGTCTTTTTACGCTCATCATCTGAGAATGCTCGGGGAGAGGAGAGAAGCAAACGGTGTCATCCATCATCCTCAATGCATTTTATAGGGAAAAACAACAAAATACATATACAAGTGTATAATTACATTGTTTCCAATATCCAAGGGTGGGAATTGACAATTGACCCTACTGATTACCCAAAATGGGGTCCGCCCCCTTTTTAGATACCCTTGTTAAGTGACTTTATATTCTAGGAATTTTTAATGAACAATTTATTATAAGGACTAAAAAAAAGTTCTTGATTGAAATTAGACGGTAAACAAATTATAGACTTCTTATGCTCGTTCCAGAATCTTACTCCATCAAGTTATTACTGTCCTCCTAACATGCATTCTTAGGATTGAAAATGGTTCATATGGACGTTCAAAAAAAAAAAAAAAAAAGACACGCAAAATACGAAAAACACGTGAAAGGTCTAACTTTGTTCAAGAAAAAGAGACACGCAAAATACGAAAAACACGTGAAAGGTCTAACTTTAAAACCGTTAAGTGAAACAGGATAGGAGAGTCGTATCAAAGCTATTGAACCTTTAAAACAAGACCTAAAAAATATTACTGCTGCTTTAAATGCTTTAATTGAAGACATCACCAGAGACACGAAAACAAAATTGGGTGCTGTATCGATAACACTGTTCGACAAAAAAAAACCTTGAAAATGCTTGTGGCATTTTGAGGCTGATTCTTATGTAAAATGACAACCTGAATCCGAATATGACCCCCGTTTTCCCCCATCACGTACCAATTTTTTTTTAAACGCCCCCCTTTTTTTTCATTTTTCCTTAGTTTCAGAGCTATTATATTATTTTGGAGGGGAAAGGAGCCTTATATTCACCCCTAAATTTTTTGGAGGTCAGGAGAGACTCAAAGTTTAAAATCATGAGCACCGAGAAAAAATCGGGGAACTTGGGGGGGGGGGGGGGGGGGCGTAGCCCTCCAAAATATTTGAAAAATCACCAAAAACGATCTTTTTATTCTAGTTTCTTTAAAAACACCTTTAAAACATTTTTTTCGGTGCAGAACCAGAGTATAGAATCCGCTCCTATGGCTCCTGGGTCAGAAAAAATTTTCACGCTGTAATTTTTTTTTTTTTTTAATAAAATAATGCTCTAAAAATCGCACTTTGCACTCGAGTTTTAAAGCAGGTCTTCAGCCAAAAAAAAACAAAATTGTGACTGATTCTTATGTCAAATGACCCCCTATTTCCAAATATGACTTCAGTTTCCCCCCTCCACCTCCTCTTTCCAGAGCGCCCCCCCCCCAATTCAGAGTCATTTTACTAATTCGGAGGGGAAAAGTACATTACGTAACCCGTTAACATAATTCTAAAAGGCAACAGAGGTTCAAAGTTCAAAATCATGTACATGTGTGCCAAAAATATAAACTAGGGCAACATACCCCCCTCACCCCCCCCCCAAAAAAAACCTTCTTTTCCTGTTTTTCTAAGAGACGTTTTAAACCTATTTTTTTTTTTTTTTTTTTTGTGAAAAATCAGAGTATTTGATTTTCTCTTTGATTAATGTGTTCGAAATTATTTCGCTTTGTAGGAAACAAATTATATTATAAAATAAAATAAAAAAAAAACATTTTTTTTTTCTTGTAAGGGTGGCTCGTTGCATATCAGTCGCATCGCAGGTTCGCATGAAAGAAGACACTGTTCCGGCTGACTCTCCTGCAAAGTGACCCATTTTTCCCAAATACTATAAATTATCACTTTCAGAAAAAGCCCCC
Source organism: Uloborus plumipes (assembly GCA_038373865.1). NCBI lineage: Eukaryota > Metazoa > Arthropoda > Arachnida > Araneae > Uloboridae > Uloborus > Uloborus plumipes. The sequence goes on along the minus strand of JAXGGA010001760.1, from coordinate 111,312 downwards.
CCCCTACTTGTTTTTCAGTTTTCAACGGTTTCCGAGCGAATATTTTAATTTTCAGATTAAAGAATCTTGACATTAACCGTTAACACTTTTATAGATAGATAGAGAGGTGCAAAGTTGAAAATCATGAACATGTATAGCAAACTGAGAGACTTAGATAAAAATGTGTATACCTGCACCCCCCTTCACCCCCCCCCCCCAAAAAAAAACTTTTTAAAATCTGGAAATACGTTTTTTTTTTTTTTATTTTTTTAAAGCACTGTTTTTTTTTCTTTGTAAAACCAAATTGTAGGTAGGAGTTTCTCCGACCTACCCCATGTCCAAAGTATTTTTTTGTTACAAAGTATAAATAAATAAATCTACTTATATTAAAAACCGAGTATCTATCTTTCTTTCTTTCTTTCTTTCTTTCTTTCTATCTTTCTTTCTAACTATCTATCTATGTCACGCTTCTTTCTCCTGAACGCCAATGAACTGAAAGTCGAACCAGGTACCGATAGATAGGTAATTTTTCAGGCTTCATTAGTTTCAATTTATATAATTATACGATTTTAATTAGCGAAGATATCAATTAATAAGTAGTCAAGTTTAAAGCGATTAAGCCTAATAAATGATTAAACTTCCAAGACATTTATTTCTTACCGTTGCCATTTTGAATAAAAACGTTAATTAAATTATTGAACTGCTTAAAATTCCAAGATATTTATTTCCTACCGTTGCCATTTTGAATTAAAACGTTAATTAAATTATTGAACTATTTAAAATTCCAAGATATTTATTTCTTTCCGTTGCGATTTTTAAATTAAAACGTTAATTAAGTTGAACTTTTTTAAATGAAAGAGTGCTATTTTTTTTCCATTGTCATTTTGAATACGTGTTATAACAAAGTTCTAACAATTGTTTTTATTCTAATTATTAATGACATATTTTTTCTCTGGTACCATTTTGAAAATGTGTTTTTAAATAAAATTGCAATTGCTGTTTTTAGAAGGGACTTTTTTTGGCTGCGATCCAAATATTAAAAGAACTTTTTCGTTTAGAATTTTGCAATTAATTTTACAGGAACAAAGCGGTTTGGAAATAATTGTTTTTGGAAAGGAATTTTATTTGTTATTTAGGGAGAGTGCTAAGTATGCGCTACTTGACATCGTCTTTATTTTTGAGGAAGCGTGTGCAAATAATTCGATTGATTCTTTGATGCAGGAAAGCATTTTAGCGAGCCGCTTTAGCGGGGAGTAGTTTATTAAACTTTTCCTTGGTACTTTAAAGGCGAGCCGCCTTGGCGGCGAGTAGTTTATTGAAACTTTCCTCGCTACTGTAAAGGCGAGCCGCCTTGACGGCGAGTTAACTGTTTAAACTTTCCTCATTACTTTAAAGGCGAGCCGCCTTGGTGGCGAGTAGTTTTCTCAAACTGCTTTCACTACATTACAGCCCGTGCAACGCCGGGCCACGCAGCTAGTTAATTAATAAATCTTGTGTCTTACGTTGCGTAGGAGTCGCATCCCAAATCTTCGGCAAAGATGACATTATTCAGGCTGATTTTTATGTAAAGGGCACCCTGAATTGAAATAAGATCACCGTTTTCCTTCAACAAAGCGAAATTATTTCAAACATATAAATCAAAGAAAGTCGTATACTCTGATTTTACACGAAAAAAAAAAAAAAAAGGTTTAAAACGTCTTTTAGAAAAACAGGAAAAGAAGGTTTTTTTTTTTGGGGGGGGGGTATACCGCCCTAGTTTATATTTTTGGTACACATGTACCTGATTTTGAATTTTGAACCTCTGTTGCCTTTTGGAATTTTATTAACGGGTTACGTAATGTACTTTTCCCCTCCGAATTAGTAAAATGACTCTGAATTGGGGGGGGGGGGGGGGGCGCTCTCTGGAAAGAGGGGTGGAGGGGGGAACTGAGGTCAGATTTGGAAATAGGGGGTTATTTGCCATAAGAATCAGCCACAATTTTTTTTTTTTTTGGCTGAAGACTTGCTTTAAAACTCGAGTGCAAAGTACGATTTTTAGAGCACTATTTTATTTAAAAAAAAAAAATTACAGCGTGAAAATTTTTTCTGACCCAGGAGCCATAGGAGCGGATCCTATACTCTGGTTCTGCACCGAAAAAAATGTTTTAAAGGTGTTTTTAAAGAAACTAGAATAAAAATATCGTTTTTGGTGATTTTTCAAATATTTTGGGGGGCTACGCCCCCCCAAGTTCCCCGATTTTTTCTCGGTGCTCATGATTTTAAACTTTGAGTCTCTCTTGACCTCCCAAAAAATTTAGGGGTGAATATAAGGCTCCTTTCCCCTCCAAAAAAATATAATAGCTCTGAAACTAAGGAAAAATGAAAAAAAAAGGGGGGCGTTTTAAAAAAAATTGGTACGTGATGAGGGAAAACGGGGGTCATATTCGGATTCAGGGGGTCATTTTACATAAGAATCAGCCTTCAAAATGCCAGAAGCATTTTCAAGGTTTTTTTTTTTTGTCGAACAGTGTAATTAAAAGTCTTGAAAGGTTTAAATTTTTGTGTTCAATTTTAATTTGGCATAATTTGTTATCAAGAATTAACGCATTGAGTAAAATGCTTCAAAATCCTAAATTAAACATCGCGTAATTCATTGAATCCCTAGGTAACCTTAAAAACTGTTTAGTTTCTCAGAGATATGACGATAATTTTTAAAAAATTGTCTACTCAGCAACAATACTTGCTAAAGATTTAGTCATCGATCCCGATTTTCCTATCTTGAAGCTCAGGAAAAAGGTTCGTTTATTCGAAATTACGAGGGCTGCGATGAACCAATCTCAAACCCCTTCCAGCAGTTCAAGGCTGCTTTTTATTTTGCTATTCTTGATCATGCAATCTCTTCTGTAAATGAAAGATTTATCTTACTATCTGAGTGCTACTCAATATTCTGCTTCCTATACGAGTTTAACGACATATCTAGGAATGCTCTCAGGAAAGCCTGCATGGACCTAGATATTAAGTTGCAAGCACAGGAAGATGGAATTATTATAAAAGACATCGATGGCTTAGAACTCTTCAATGAGATAAACTCATTCAAAGACATTTTGTAAGATAAAAAGCAGCCAACTGAATTATTGGAAACAATAGTTAAAAATGATCTTATTGACTGTTTCCTAAACTTTGCTTTGGCAATACGAATTTTTTCAACCTTACCTGTTTCTGTGGCTTCAGGGGAAAGAAGTTTCAGTAAATTAAAGATTATAAAAAATTACTTAAGAAATAGTATGACACAGGAAAGGTTCTCAGATTTGGCCATTATCTCAATTGAATCCGAAATATCGGAAAAATTGATTTTACTGAAAATATAGACAAATTTGCATCTCAGAAAGCCAGAAAAGTAATTTTGCAGATCATTTTTCTTATTGTGAAATATCTATTTTTATTTTAATTGCAACAATATTATTCCTTTATTATTTTGCTTTCGTATTTTGTCGCTGTAATAACCTATCAAGTAACCAACGAATAAAGTTTTGCACCTTAAACTTATTTGAATGTTTTACTTTTTACTCTCATACAAGCAAATGAATAATAATGTTCAAGTTTTCGTCATAAACTGAAAAAAATGTCTTGAGAAGCAGCAGGCCTGTCATTTAAAATTTTTCTGGGACGGGGAGAAGGGGGGGGGTGGCAATGGTGCAAAATACTCAATACAAGTTTTACAGGAAAATACCCCCCCCCCCCCATTGACGAGTCTCAGGGGCGGCACATTGGATCTTTGCACACGGGCGGCCGACACCCTAGGATCGGCCCTGACTAAAATCAAGTAGTGTAACTATACCACGGGTGCCAGCGCCAACTTTTGAAAAAAAAAAAAAAAAATGTTTGTATTTTTTTACATTGAATTTCTACAACAAAAAAAAATACATGTGTATTTAATGTGTGAAATTGAATTAAGTTAAACTAAAAAATACTTTGATGACAACATACATACAAAAAATTTTATTTCGTGTTTATGTTAATGAGGGCCCGTGCACGTTGACTCCCAGGTCTTTAAAGATAAAATTTAAACAGTTAAATAGGGACAAATTACATTACAAAAAAAAAATCACTTCTATTTCCATGAGCATCAATGCAGGTTCAAAGGGTGCGTTCTCACATCTGATTGTCCTTTAAAAAATTAAATTAAGTTAAATTCAGGAGTATCCACACACTTGGATTTTTTTCATTCTTCACTTTAAAATCCTGTTTTTTAACAGTGGGTCCCTTGTTTATGTTTAATACTTTTTCAGGGTAAAAACTAAATTATTGATTAACATTTAACAATTTTTTGAAACATGATAGCTAGAAATCTGGTTTGTGTAAACAAACTATTTTTGTCAAAAATATTCCTAATATTATCCTTCATGATGTCTGCCTTAATAAAGATGATGGATAAAATAGTATTTTTAACTGTGAGACAAAAAAAAAAAAATCAAGATTTTCCCCCAAAATTTTGATGTTTAAAAATCTACGAAAAACTTATTTCTCCACTCATAGTTCTGATTGAGCCAGACAATATGGATTTAACAATGTAAACTCTAATGTGTGAAAATACTACCATTTTATTTATAAAAGTGAGATTAATATTTCTAATCTAAGAATAAATCTATGATAAAATAACTATCATAGATTAATTCACTGTTGTGCAATCATGTTTGGGAGAAGAAAAAATTGTGTTTTAAGTTTTGGAAACATGTTAAACATATTAGATAAAATTTTGAGACAGTAAAAAAATTGGACTTTTGGTTGATTTTTGTCATTTCATTCACAAGCAAGCACAAACTAGAGAATAATTTAAAAAAATCTATCAAATACAGTACGAAAAATATTAATTTCACTTTTATGTCCATGAGAGCCAGTAGAAGACTGCACAAAGAAGATCTTTCACCCTGTCTCTTTTTAAAAACAAAATAATAATAAAAACTTTATAAAGTATTATTTTTTTTTTTCCTTTTACATAAATTTTAAAATTTATTAAATTGATTATTAAGAGCAAGAATCTGAGAGTGTTACGCCTGTGATTCATGACATCTCAGATTTTTTCTAAAAAATTACCAAATGTTTATCATCTTATTAAAAGATCAAGTCCAGAATGTTTTGTTCTAAAGTTAAGTTGTTTAGTTTTTATGGATCCCAACAGGTGAAGGTGCGGCATCAAAAATTAAGCGGATTTTCAATACATGGAACTTGCTGTGAGCCAAAACTCTTACCAGGAACTGTTGAACTCCAATTTTAATTTTGTATATGGAATACAGAAGGTTCAAACTTTACAAAATGAATGTTAAATTTGTGTTTGGTTGTGTTAAGTTGTTGCCATAAGGTCAGTGAAGGCCCTCAAAAAAAGCCATTTTTGACATTTTTCAGCATTTTTGAGGTCTAAAAGCAGCTTGTACATTTTAGTTGCCACAACAAAAGTAGTGTCGTTTAAAAGAACAGTGTAAGCACTTTAAAATAATACATAAATAACAGAAGAAAGTTCAACGTGCTTTTAGTGGCGTAAGGCCGAAATATGAAAAATGTCATATTTTACCGATATTCAAAGTCATAACTTCCTCTGCCAACAATATATTGAAATATCTTTTTTGCCAATGTCATACTCTATTCTTTATCTTAACAGAACAGTTGAGTCCTTTGAGGCGAAATGTAAACAATTTTTTTACAAAAAATGTATTTTTTCCTGTGCATTGATTCTTGCTCTTAATATGGAATTTGTAAACTTATACTCATTTAAAAGAAAGGAAAAATGACAAAAATAGTGTTATGAATTTGAGACACAAATAGAAATTTTATAAATAACTTAAAAAAAAAAAAAAAAATACATCTCAGAATTTGTTTTAAAATAAATACTAAATAACTAAAAAAAAAATCAGTTTTAAAAAATAATAATTATGATTTTAAAAATAAAAAAAAGTACTTAATTTTTAAAAATAATTTTAAGTTAAAAAAAATCTTTTTTAGTGTTTTACTAAAAATATTTTTTTAGTACCAGTGCACCCTCCTACATCTGATCCTGTAGGTGCCATGAACATCATAACACACGTTCATGGGTGGATTTACGAGGGGGCCAGAGAGTATGTAACACCCTCAACATTTTTGATTGGATTTTTGAAAAAAAAAAAAATTTAATTGAATATGCATCTTATACTGTTTGGAAAATAATTTATATATTTTTTTTGCATCTACAATGCAGCTTAATTTACTCAAACCTTCAGCTTCCCATTAAAAAAGTTGTAATTACAAAAATAATTTTGGAAAAAAATAGATCCGACTTCAGTTGGAAACTGCTCTAAAAAGTAAAAAATAATTTTTTTCTTTGAACACAATCGAAACTACTATTAAACATAAGTATTGAAGTTGGCGCAAAAACAATGTATAGAATCATAAGCAGCTATAATTCAACTACATACATTTTAATGGATCCAAGTTCTTTAAAAGCATTCGCATACATTTCATTCATTACCACACATTCGTGTAATGGTACAAATATTCTGCTTTTAATTTTCAATGGTTTCTCTGAAAAATGTTGGCAAAATATGGTTAAATATCATTTGACCTATCGTTTTTGCGCCGGCTTCAAAACTTATGTTTAGACGTAGTTTCGATGTTGTTCAAAGAAAAAAATTATTTTTTACTTTTTAGAGCAATTTCCAACTGAAGTCGGTTCTATTTTTTTCCAAAATTATTTTATTTGATTCCTTTTAGTGTAAGTGTACTTATGAAATAAGGTAATGTTTCCATTACGGAACTTCAACTAATTTTCTTAAGTAAATGCTCCATAAAATAAACTGAAAAAAAAGGAAGAAACTATCAACACGTCTAAAATTATAAACGATTGACACTAAAAAATAATCTTTGTTATTCTCTGGTATTTATTTGTGTACTAGCTTAATCAAAGCCATTTAAATATCAACGGTTTGTCAACTAATTTATATTTCAAAGCAATTCTAGTTTCTCATTGTTCATAAGATTTTACCACATACTACGTACGTTACCGCTAATGAGTTTCAAGTTAGATTTAGTTAAGCCTTGGTTCAAATTTTTCATCATGATTACTATTAATATTGCTGTTGCGACACAAAAAATTTTTGCAACAATGGATGGAAAATTTAATCATTTAATGGGGAAATAACACGAAATTTACTGTTTTCCCTAATAACTTTTTTTTCTTGTGAACAAATATCGTCATATGAGTACATGATACTTAAGTTACACAATCTCCTATCGATTTAAAAAAAAAATCGTCCAAATCGGTTCTGTAGATCAGATGTTATGTGCGAACAAACAAAAAAAAAGTATACGCTTCGAATTGATAACCTCCTCTTTTGTTGAAGTTGGTTAAAAAGCAATAAAACAGTTCATTATGTGCCATCGTTAGTGCGAGGGAATTATTATTGTGCAGTGTATTGGGAATATGAGCATTTTATACATCTGAAAAAAACCTAAATACATCAAAAATGACTTAAAACATTCATTGATCATCGTGATTTAAAGAACAATTGTAACTTGCAATTGGGTATTTGTTGGTATATTATTAATTTATTTTACTTTGAAATGACAATATCTAATAAAGTCAGAAAAACATGACTATTGTAATAATCAAAAACTATATAATTTGTTTCAAGTTCTTGAACATCTATTTAGTAAACAAAACAGTAATGTAAAATCTGCTGAGATCACATCACTACTTCACTTCACTTTCTTGGGTCCCCCGTACCTGCCACAAATCGTGGTTTAACAGGGATAGGGCCCTGAAGAGCGCTCTGTTCTTTTTAAACCAGACCAAGGGCCAAGCAAACCCTTGGCCCAGTACCCCCAGAGGTATCGTTTCACTTGGAGGATTTTGTGACCACGAACATTTTTAAAGTGCCCTAGCCACTATTAATGATGACAGTGGATCTTTGATTGGCGGAGATCGAACCCGGGACCCCCTGGTTACGAGTCTGACGCCTTACCGATGCTCTGAAATCAACTAAAAACCAGCATTTCAAGGCAATTTTTCTAAATTTTGGGAAGGAGTGCTCCTGGATCCCTTTCTTGTCCTAGAGAATCCCCCCCCCTCCCCCGAATACTCATGGTATTGTTGTACCCTCAAAATTCACAACCTAAATCCTCCTATGCACATGTCAATAGATATACTGTTCCGTGTTTAATCAAAATCAAAAGCCATCTCATTCAGAGATGCAAAATTTCGTTATCAAAAATGAAAAACAGCAATTAAATAAATATAAAAGCCAGGTGCATGCAAACAAATCTCATAACTCCTGCTAGTTTCAGTGTTATAATAATGGGAGAAATACTTAGTATAAATAATTATACGTAAAGTATACTTAGATGTAAATTTCATTCCTTACCCTGAGACCAATTCTGTCACTTAATTTTTCAATGGAAGGGGGAATGCTTTTCAACAGAGCACCTAAAAATGTGATTGGCAATTAAATATTAAATTTAATACACAAAAACATAAATGTATTTTCAAAAAGAAGAAAACAAAGTGTAATACAAATAGGTAATCAGGGTTACAAAAACAAAAATAAAAAAGTTTTTGAAAAAATCTCCGAAATAATGACAACATTCATTTTTGGATGCATGCAGTGCAAATGAATCGTAACTGCAGTGATGATTAAATGACGGAGGGACAAAATAAGGATTCTATGAAATTACAACAGCATGAAAGTTTTTTCCAATTTTTATATGACTAATTTATGATGTGGGTTACATACTTTTCTGTTTCTTTCCTTTCCCCACGTTCTTTTCAACGTTGCTACTGGTGGCGGCCATGTTGTTTGTTTACATCGGTATCTATGCACGTACTTCACTTCGTTTGGAAGCTCGCCAGAGCAAAGCATCAGTGCTAAGGCTGAACTAGATTATAATGCAAAAACGGAGGAAATAACCACCGCCCCAGTATAAAACAAGTAGGGGAAGTGAAATAGTTAACTTCATAAGGCAGGGATTCAAGTGAAACAGCACTGCCATCGCTTCAAATTCCAATCGCTACTGGGAATGAATTACATTATCATCAACTTAATTTGGCATGACGTCACTACGGGTGGAGCCAATAAGAGCTCACAAGCACTCAGCGATCTCCTCTTATTCGCCAAGTAGACTGTGACGTTTTATCTAGCTCGTTTTTCATAGGCAAACGCCACGCTGACGTCACGATGTTTTTATCAAGAAATGTTCTAATGTAATTCATTTCCAGTAGCGATTGTAATTTGCGATGGCCTGTTTCACTTGAATCCCTGCCTAAAACACCTATTTCAAAATGAACCAATTGGAAATTTGTTCTGAAAATCAGTGTACATAAAGAACGAATAATATGTTTCGTAATACAACTATTGTTGAAATAAAGCAGTGAGCCCCTAAGCAAGGGCTGAACATGCAATACACCGCCAACTCGCGGCTATTTCGATCCACGGGGAAAAGTAAAAAATACAATATTTTTGTCACGACACATTTTCCTTTTTATGAGTTACAGTAGATTTCATCAAATGAGTACGTAAATAAACATATAAATGAATTGCTAATTAAAAAAAATGTATAAAAATTAAACAAATGAATGAATTAATTAATATAAGAGAAAAAGAAATAAGTTAATAAAATAGAGAATGATTGAATAAATAGGTGAATTTATAAGAAAAAGAATGAATAAATTAATAAATGAAGAAATACGAACGTGATTTAGTAAATGAAAGCATAAGCAAATTAAATTAACTATTTCCCTTTGCCCCATCCACTTTGCCCCGTAAGCACTTTTCTAATTCCACTGAACATTTAAAATCAAAACGCGCTTAACCCTTTATGTCCCAAATTAATTTAACAATGAAATTATAATTTTTTTTTTGTTTTTTTGAGTTAAAAATACATTAAGAAAAAAAAAACGTATAAAAAATATATTTTGAAAATTTTGGGGGTCTACAACCCATTACGCCCCCCCCCTCCCCCAAGAAAACTGTTTCTGATCGCAGGTACCATCTGGGGCATAAAGGGTTAATACACTGCTCGACATTGAAAATGCAACACCAAGAAGGAGTGGTCAGAAATTGATGAAATTTGGTAAGAAGACAGAGACAGCATGGAACAATAAGTGATATTTTTTTCAAAATAAATAAGCAAAATTTAGAGCGAGGACGGCTTCGGCTCAGTAAGAAGTAGGACCACCGCGGACAGCGATGCACGAAGAAACACGTCTAGGCATGGAGTCAATAAGCCTGCGGATGGTGTCCTGAGGGATGGCACTCCATTCCCTTTCAACCATTTGCCACAGTTCGTCCTCTGAACGAGGCAGTGGCAGGTTCTGCAAACGGCGTCCAATCACGTCCCACACATGTTCGATTGGTGACAAGTCAGGAGAGTATGGTGGCCAGGAAAGCATATGTACACCTCGTAGAGCATGTTGGCTGATTCGAGCACTGTGAGGCCGGCCGTTATCCTGTTGAAAAATTGCATTTGGCAGACCCTGAAGGTAGGGGATTGCCACCGGCCGCAGTACATTATCTACATATCGTTGAGCCGTCATATTGCTCCGAATACGAACTAGAGGTGATACCGAATTGTATGCAATAGCGCCCTAAACCATTATGCCACGTTGTCGCGCTGTGGGGCGTTCCACAGTTACTGCGGATTCGATCTTTCTCCACGTCGACGCCACACACGTATGCGATGACTATCGCTGGACAAACAGAAGCGGGATTCATCTGAGAACACTACGGTTTGCCATTCTGCCATCCACGTCGCTCTGGTCCGGCACCATTCCAAACGTTGGAGTCTGTGCTGTGAGGTCAATGGCAGTCTTCTTAGCGGGCGCCGTGATTGCAGGCCACGTGCAACCAGTCGATCGGAAATGGTTCTGGTCGACACAGGAACATCCAGGGTACCTTGCACGTGCTGCAGAATCGACGTACAAGAGACTTGCGGGTCCGCCACAGCTTGTCGGTGAATCCGTCGATCCAAGCGGTCTGACGTCACTCTGGCTGCACCTGCACCCCTCAATGTGGCTACATTTCCTCTTTCCAACCATCTCCGACACAGCCGATGCACAGTGATTGCATCCATGTGGGTATCAGCTGCAATTTGACGTATGGACCAACCTCCCCTTCTCAGTCCGATCACCATACCCCTTGTAAAGTCGTCTATATGCTGGAAGTGTCTTCGTTGAGGACGGCGTGGCATTTCCTCCTATCACACCAGGCGCGTAGCGAGAGGGGGGGCTGAGGGGGCTGCAGCCTCCCCCGAAATTTTAACTCTCGGTTGTGGTTTCTATTAGGACTATGGTCCTTGTTTCGATGAAAAATCAGAAAATGTGTCACTGCCACAGCAGTAGAAAACAATACATTTCAACCTACAGAAAGAAGGAATTCGCTTATTCCTTAGTCGAAGGGGTGGCAGGACACTTATTCTCACAGACAGAATGTCGTTACGTTTATGAGCGTGATTCTAGGAAAGAACAAGGGGGCAGTCGAACGACGAACGTCCCTACGCTACAACAGCAGAAGAATATTACCGCAGAACTGTTTTTATTCCTTACTTAGAAGATTTAGTTGCAGCTCTTCAGGAACGCTTTCTGACCCATGGAGCAAACATTTAATGCCTTCAAAATTTACTCCCTAAGAATATTTCGGAAATGAGCTCATTTTCTGAGATTGAAGTGTTAGCCAAGTTTTATGAAGATGATCTAACAGGGTTTAGAGAGTCTATGGAGGGAGAATGGGAACTATGGCAATTGAAATGGATATCCGAAGTTAATAAACCAGCATCAGCAATTGAAGCTTTAGATGCATGTGATAGGAAAATGTATCCCAACATCCATACGCTTCTAAAGATCATGGGTGTACTTCCAGTCTCTACTGCATCCGTAGAGAGAAGTTTTTCCCCGTTGAAAAGACTTAAGAGCTACCTACGAAGCACAACATGGGAATCCAGACTTGTAGGTTTAGCACTTTTATCAATCTATAGAGAAATCGATGTTCCTGATGATGACGTTGTTGATTGTTTTGCAAATAGTGGAAAGGCTAGAAGGCTCTATTTAGTGCTCTAATTAAAATCCAAAGTGTGTACTTTTTTTAGAATGTTATTAAAGGAATTAAGCAGCCTGATAGATTTTTAACTACTTCCTGACGATTCAACAAGTTGTGTCGTCATTCCAGAAAAAAATTCGGATCTCTTTTATTCTCCGTACTTTGTTTAAAGTGTAAATACTTTGTTTAAAGTGTGACAATCTTTTAAGTAGTTTTCGCTATGTTCGCTAGAAATTTTGTTTGTTTGTGCTCAACCCACATTCCTATTCCTTTCGTGTTTGTTTATTCTTCTCCAGAAAATCCGTCAGGGCTTAAGAACATTTTCAGGTGTGTTGCTATTTATCAAAATTATTAATTCATACATATAGAAATTAATTACTACTGCTGGTGCTGTTATTTTACCTACTTTTTACTCAATACTTTTTCATAAAAAATAATGTGACTATGTTTTTATATGTTTTTATTAATTTGTGTCGATAAAACTGTCTCACCGAAAAATTTAAGTTAAGTTTATCTGAAATTGATTTAGTATTTAGTGAACTTCCCGTACAGTTTTTCTTTGCTTGCTTGCACGTTATGGCTTTGATGAATTTCACTTTTTTAATAGTTCAAAATGAATTGTTTACTTCTAATAAATTCTGATGTTATAATGTAGTTGATGTGAAGGAAAGTTAGAAAATTAGCAAATAAATTAGACAAAAAACAGCCCCCCCCCCACGGACAGGACAAGGAAAGGGGGGAAGGGGGTTTATAGGGGTAATAAATATTAAATGTATGCGGATTAGCCACGGGGGAAGTTCTAGTTGCACCACGGTCAGCCCTCCCCGAAAAAAAATCCTGACTACGCTACTGTATCACACGTATCCTTCGAGACAAAAACCAAATTTCTCCGATAATTAGTCTGGCAGAAAAACCAACATGAACATAGCCCACTTTTCAACTTCATTCTCTTATATCTTACTCGAAGAGCTGCACATTTCATATCATTTGCATAACTCAGTGACGTGCGTCTACGGTAAAATTTGCATGAATTTCTGACCACTCCTTCTTGGTGTTGCATTTTCAATGTCGAGCAGTGTATAAGCAAAATAAAGACTGCGCTGGCATCAATAGATCTTAATTAATAGTTAAAATCATAACTACAAAAATTTTAATCATATTATAATAACAAGAAATATTTTTGAAAAACCAGTAATATTACAATAAAGGTATTAAATTTTGAAAATCAAATTGTAAAAATTTTTTAAACCGCCCCCTAAGCAAGGTCTAATGCAGGATTATGCAATACACCGCCAACTCGGCTATTTTGATGCATGGACTGCAGTTTCGTGCTTATTATGCACTCATCAGCACGGAATACGAAAGTAGACGAGTTGGAGGCAAAAATCCTCTTATAGACCAGAGAGCCAAAAAAAAAAAAAAAAAGGTAGCTAATGTGAAATTAGAATACCAGCGAGCGACCGCACTTGGTACGGTACAGGAGGGGCGGTTACTCACTGCTTTATACCCGAGCTCTGCCTTAAAATTTTCGAGTTGTACCATACCAAGTGCGGTCGCTCACTGGTATTCTAATTTCACATTAGCTACCGTTTTTTTTTGGGGGGGGTTCTCTTTGCTCTATAAGAGGATTTTTGCCTCCAACTTGGCTATTTTCGTATTCCATGCTGATGAGTGCATAATAAGCACAAAACTGTAGTCCATGGATCGAAATAGCAGAGTTGGCGGTGTATTGCATACCACTTGTTAGGTTCAATATTCAGCTTCAGGTCCGCCGCTTAGGTCAGCAGATCAGAAAGTTCAATTCCGTATTGGATTTTAGAAATACAATGTCAGACATAATATACCATCCATTTTTTATACCACAATTTAATATACCATACGAGATATTATTCTAGGATTGGAAATATTTGTGAGAATTTGAAGGTTCCGGAAACGTTTTCTGCTCTCTGCTTGTTTGGAATCAAAAACTTTTTTATTTTGTACAAGTTTATTACCCGGCGTTGTCCAGGTGCTTATTAAACATGCTTTCAAAAATTAGAATTAAATATCTGTTGGAACCTCTAATTTTTCTGTATCATACAATATCTGTGCCCAGGTTCTAAGTTAATTAGAATATGAATTATAATTGTGTTAAGTTTTATCAATTTGTATGCTTAAGGTCTTATCTCTATTACTCTATATATTCAAAATTAAAAGAAAATGGCCATTTTGAGACAAAAAATTTGAATTTTGAGCTTTTTGGACTTTTTTAAAATTTCAAAACCCCGCCTATGAGAATTCTAGTGTATCAAGGAATTTCTGTGCCAAATTTGATGAAAATCCGACGAAAATTGGTGTTGTACAAGGAACAAACATACATATATACAAAAATACGTACATCCATTTTTATCTATATAGATGAATGTGATTTCGTTTTGAATTAAAATATTGTTTCTCGTCCTTCGGTTATTTTTTACGTTTCAGCAGGATAGCACCGCGCCAATTTCCATGAATTCACGGACCGCCCGTGGTCAGCGGACCACACTTCGGGAAACTCTGGGGTACAGTGACGTATATAGGTTTTTATTTCGGAGGGGGCCCATATAATCAAGCTTATCCCCCCCCCCCCCAACTTTCTTTTTTCTTTTTCGTTATTACTGTAAGACAGGTAGAAATTTTCAAATTGAATTAAAATATTGTAATTTTTGGAAAAGATAGAAAATTACGAAATTTTAGATTCCCTCCAAACTTTTTTCAAAATTGAAATTATTTATGCTACCTTTGATGATGTTGGAGGATCAAGACTCTTCTAGGAAACTTACTGAAACATAAATTCTAAACATGCAATTTCAGACTATCTTTAGTGACGTTAAAGGAATTGAGAAGACTCGGGGCATCTCTCCTGAAATATTTTGACACTGAAGCACAACTCAGGATTTATTTCCTCATGATAGAGTAAAAGAAAAGAAGATGAGTTTTTTTTTTTTTGAACTAAAGTCTTATTTAAATTATCTTTGGGAATAAGACCCTCCCCTGAAAGATTTTCGATAGATGCGCAATTTCACGTTCTCTTTGGAGACTTTAAGAGACAAAAAGTGATTAGGGATCTCCCTCCGAAAATTTTCAAAATTGAAACCTTAAGCCATCTTTACTTTACTTGCTACCATCTTTGGTAGTAACGTTAGCAAGGACTCTCCCGAAATGCTTCGAAATTAATGTTTTAAAAACATTTTTATTTAGGTTATATATAATACCGTCAAGAGAAGAGGCAGGATTCAGGTGCTGTGCCCCGAAATTTTGCGGCATTGAAGCTTCAAGAATGCAATTTTAAGCTCTATTTTTTGAAACTCAAGGTTCAAAATTTTACTTTTAGCAGAGGTGCCCATTACCCCCAAGAGCAAAAACTTATCATTCAAGAATTCCACGAAGATCCCTCTAAAAACGAGAGCCACACGTGAAAGAAAAAGAAAACAAAAACTTTTAAAAACGTACCTTAAAAATAAATCAATAGCCCGCTTAAGCCATGATTCTTGATATGAACAACTGCTTTTAGGCTTTGTCTGACAACATTTAGGATACTAAAAGGATTTAGGGACTTTTCCGGAAATTTTTGGGCATAGAGACTAATTCGGGAGCTCTCGCTTTTCTAAAAACACATTTTAGAGCTAAAGACTATAGAAAGTAAGGGGGGGGGGATATCAACTACCGTTAACTGTTTGAATTTTGAATCTAAAATGCCATTTGAGGCAATGTTTGACCAAGGTATTGAAGAAGAAGCGGGAAAAGAACTCTCTTGCGAAAATTTTTGGATACTGAAGTCTTGAAACTGTAATTCAATTACACGTTGTAAAAGCAAAGTTTTAAGATATCTTTGGACTCTTTAAGGGGGTCATGAGCCTTCTTTGAATTCATGCTTGGCTGATATACGGGCCTCGACTTCCTACCCTAAACCCGCCACTGAGAGGCACTCTATTCTTTAATTTCACCACTGGTAAAGACGTGTCCCTTCTAGCTCGGCCGGCTTGGACTTCTACCTCTTTTCGATTTTTTTTTTGTTCAGCTGAAAGCTTGGATATTATTTGAAAAAACTCAAACCTAAAATGATTACACTTTATTTTAAATTTATTGAGTGTAGCATTATTTTAAAGACTCTCATTTCCTGACTGACTAGAAAAAAAGGGGAATGAGAAGAAAGAGAGAAACGTAATTTGCTGACTAATAATCTACATGTGTTGAATCTTTTTCTTTTAAAGATTTCTATTCAAAATGATTAGGATTTTTTCTATGCGTTTTCCAATGCGCTTTCCTCAAGAGAAAAACTCTTGAGTAAAGCGCAAGGGCTCCCTGACCCTCTTGGGTTGCACCACTGCCTTGTGCCATCTAACGAATTATTATTAGCAATAATTATTTATTCATTTATGTATTTCAAGCTAAAAGTATGTATAAATAATTTAAGAGTAAATTTAAACCGAATAATAATAACTACCTTTATTTAAAAAAATCCGATTTTTTTTCCAGGGGGGGGGGCGGTATAGGAGGGAAAGACCCTATGGAGCTCTCCCCTATATACACCTTTGAAAACACTGTTAATAGAGAGTGGGCTTTTTTCTTAAGGTTTTTTTTTTTTTTGAGCAACACGAACCGAACCGATTACCTACTTTTGAAAAAAATCTTTCTCGATTTCGCCCCCCCCCCCCTTAAATACGCCCTTGCTTGGGTAGGCAACCTTTCATAACACAAATCACATTGACACAAAGAAAGGTCAAGGACAGGAGAGAGTAGTAGTATTTAGGAGGCGTTGTTATAGGGTAGGCAACCATTCGCACCACAACAACACATTCACACCAAAGTATTCATTCAGGAGAGAGAAAGCCCATTCATGCCCGACCCAGTGGCGGGTCCAGAGGGGGGGGGGCATGGGGGCCATGGCCCCCTCCGAGAGCCCAGAGAATTTTTTCAAAAATGAAAACTAGGTCTTACATATTTAAAATTCCATTAACTGTATCACTATTTTTACATAGAAGCAAATATAATTTTTTTTATATTCAGCCTTTTTCAAACAATTTTTCTGACAGTAACATCCTTTTAGTTAATTTACTTTGAAAACTGAACTTTTGCTAGAAAAAGCACTAGAATATAAATAGACCTGTACAGTGTGGCAGCTCGCAAAGTGCTACCTGAGCTACTTTTTTCAGTTCCATCCATAAGCAAATTCTGTAAAATTTCAACATTTAATTTTATATATTTTTAAACACTCTGCGGTATTGTTTTATTCGTGACAAAGATGATTTGCTATTGATTAAATCGATTTAGTTTTATTCTCCGAGTAATGTTAAAAATTTATTAAGAGTTCATGAAAGATGAAACGAATATAAAAGAACTTTCAAACAATGCTCATACGGCATTTGTTAACAGAATTATAAAGAGGTGAAGGCGGCTTGATATTTAAAATAAAACATAAAATATATCCAAGCCACCCCTCTGAAGCAGCAATTCAGTCCAAAATGTGAAAAGTGTTTAGTGGAGCCGCAGACATATGTATTTTAAACAATCAAATGAAAATAATGAATTGGACATTGAACACTATCTAAAATATCCATATGATTTTGGAAAAGAAATACTCAGGGAGAGTTCCCCATAATATACAGGTATATATATATATTTTTTTAAGTAAGTAAAAGAGAATAATGACGTAGCCAAGGAGAGGATGGAAAGGGGATTCCAAAGTAAATTCATTCCTCTGACCTGACCAAAGGTACTGTCAGCAACTCACCTGATACTTTTAAGCAATGCTCTCTAAATGTCAGGCATGGATTAACGTTGGCTAATATTTACTGCGATTGTCTTGTTTTATTTTGCTAAAATTTCTGCTACATTGCTTCAAAATTGCAAATGAAAGTAAATTTACGTGTTTGTATGTTAGGAAATCTAGATTTTAACCATATTCTTTTGTTTATAACTAATGTATGAAGTTTCATAGTTAACTATTGAAGTGTTTGCCAAAGCACTTTTTTTATAAATCAATCCCTCCCCCTTTATGCATACACAGAGGATGGCCCCCTCCGAGAACTTGTTCTGGACCCGCCCCTGGCCCGACCCGGGATTTGAACCCGGGTCCCCTCATCCGCGGTCAGACTTCTATGACCACTGGACGAGGTGGTCAAGATTTCACTCAAGTCATCAGTTCAAACGCATTTTAAAAGTCCCCCCCCCCCTTTCTCCGTTTTATTTCTATGCAGAGCTAAATTTTGGACGAAGGACGGGGGGGGGGGGGGGGATCTACGCAACATTTATTATACAGGGTGTCCACTCCAATCGTGGACCAATAGCTAATTCCTAAACCGTTAGAGTTAAGCATATAGTTTATTTAGGAAAAAATCTCCAAATTATGAAAGGAATTTTGGGTCTATTCAATGTTTTTCAAAAAATCAAATTTTGAAAGAGTTACGAAATTTAAATTTTTATACAGCCCCCCAGTCCTATCAATCATATTTAGTAAAACATTCTTGACACTGTAACGTTTAAAACTAAAAAAAAATCACTGCTCTACGACAAAAATAAACCGAGTTATGACGTTTTGAAAAATCAAGATTTTGCATTATTTCATGACGTCATCGAGAGAACGTTTAAGGGACCATATGCGAAATCTTTCAAAATCTTGATTTTTCAAAACGTCATAACTCGGACAATTTTTGTCGTAGAGCAGTGATTTTTTTTTTAGTTTTAAACGTTACAGTGTCAAGAATGTTTTACTAAGCATGATTGATAGGACTGGGGGGCTGTATAAAAATTTAAATTTCGTAACTCTTTCAAAATTTGATTTTTTGAAAAACATTGAATCGACCCAAAATTCCTTTCGTAATTTGGAGATTTTTTCCTAAATAAACTATATGCTTATCTCTAACGGTTTAGAAATTAGCTATTGGTCCACGATTGGAGTGGACACCCTGTATACTAGCTTTTTACCCGGCTTTGCCCAGGTGCGAATGAATACAACATAGCTAATTATAATTGTTTTCAACTTATTTCATGCTAAAATGAAATAGGTGAACCTTAAATTGATAATCCATTGTTAATCGTAATCTGTGTTGGAAAATACTCGTATTTAAATGTGTTAAATTTTATCAATTTGTATGTTTAAAATCTGATCTCTATGACTATCTATTCAAAATTGAAAGAAAATGGCCATTTTGAGACAAAAAAATTTGAATTTTGAGCTCTTGGGATTTTTTTAAAATTTCATAACCCCGCCTATGTGAATTCTAGTGCATCAAGGAGCCTCTGTGACAAGTTTGATGACAATCTCATGAAAACTGCGGATTTTTGTAAGGAACAAACATACATATATATAAATATACATACAGCCACTTTTAATATACATACAGCCACTTTTAATATACATACAGCCATTTTTAATATACAGTCGAGCCCGCTCAATGAAATAGCCATTTTGCAGAGAAAAAACATTCTAATAAGCGGGATATTCCATTATCCGGGACCAAAGTAATGCTTTACAACGGTTTGGCACATTGAAAATGTATTATATTATAAGCGGGATATTCTTTTAACCGATATTCTAATAAGCGGGCTCGACTGTATATAGAAGGGAGCGATAAATAATGCTCGTCAACCATGCCAAAAAAAAAAAAAAAACCCTAGAAAATCTAAATAACTTATTTTACCCAAGACGAATGATATTTCTCGTAATTACTTACCTTGACATTAGATTAAAATGATTTTGCTTCTGGGAATAAGAAACTGCGATTGATGGAGGGCGCTTTTTCATACAAGGGGGGGGGGGGGTGTTGTCACATCAATCATGTAAAGTTGTTCTCTTTTTTACGGAAGGTACTGACTTAAAACATTCATCAGTGTAATCTTCCTAACGTCGAGATAATATTTTTTGCAGAAGAAAAATGTTTGGTTGCGTCATGTATTAGTGGTGACTGCCAGATGTGCTGATATTTCTTGGAAGCGTATGTCTTCTTCACAAGAAAGAATTAAAGTTTTTTGTTCACGGAAATTAAAGGAATTATGACTTCTTTTATTTCTCTAATATAGATGCTAAAAAGCATTCAAGCTTTATTTTTAATTAAAATAAATAAATAAATAAGGGCGATTATCTGTACATTGGTAATTGGCTGTCCGGACTGAGTATTTTAAAAATAATAAAGTGTAATAAAGTAATTATCGCTCTTAATATAAGCAAAGCATTAATACTTTGTGGCCCAATTGTATTTGGAGTGATAACAATTTAATTTTTTTTTCTAGAAATTATCTAAGCGCCAAAAACACAGTCCCCTGGCTGTCCCAATCCCATAGTCTGACTGTTAAAGATAGTGTTTCAAAAAACCTATTAACACTACATAAATTTGGCAATTAATATCTAAAAGTAGAATAATGAAGCTATATTTTTCTCATAAAATAAGGTATAATTACGTACTTCTAAAACTTAAAATTGTCATGTAAATTCTGTCCGGAGTTTTTTTAAACAGTCCCCTGCAACAAATTCAAAGCTGTAATACGAAAAATCTATAGCTTTTGCAAATTCTTTTTGGCATGAAGTTTAAAGTAATCAGTGTGAATTTGCCGAAATCGCCGAGAACGGTGTTGAAACGCTACTTTGCTTAGTTTGAGAGCCACATTTGTGCTGAAAGTATGCATCGTGATCGTTGCGAAAACAGTCCTCTGGGAAGTGATTTTATTAATGTCAATTAATTTAATTATAAAACATATTAGTTATTATGTCCACGATTTGTGCCTCAATTTATAGGTAGTCTCGTAACTAATTATGTTCCAATAGTTTTGCAGATATTACGCAACAAAGAGCAAAAACACAGTCATCTGGCACAGTCCCCTGCCTTGCCTAGTCATACTAGGCGGGGGACTTACTCCCTATCATGATTTATCAGCAAAACACAAACTTCAATTGGCCCTCTTTCAAACCAAAGTAATAGATTCATTTTCTGAGCAATAGTATTACAATTATACGAACATTTCAAAAAACCCCGTCCGGACAGATTTCGGGTGAAAAATGACGAGTTTACAGAGAATCGCCCATAAATAAAAAAACTCTTGTACGCTCACATTGTTAAAATTTTAGTAGCACAGAGGCGAAATATTTTAGCTCAAAATCCTCTGTGGACATACCGCAAACGAAACACGACGTTAAATTTATAACACTTTAAAAATATAGTTTAAAAAAACTAAAAAATACGCTTTTAGAGTTAATCAAAATATTTGATGATGTAAAGCAGTGAGTAACCGCCCCTAAGCAAGGGCTAAGGCAGAAACATGCAATACACCGCCAACTCGGCAAATTCGATCCATGGACAGCTGTTTCGAGCTTATGATTTCCCTCTGATGTTCAAAACTACTGAATATCAGCTACGTTTACATGCACTTGTAATACATCAACATGTAATATAGTTTAGCCTTTTGTATTAATAATAGTATTAAATATAATACTTTTAATTTTGCAAAGAACGTGAATTTCATGTTTTATTTAGAGACATACAAACAGACAAACCCACACGTGAAACTAATAAAAGCGTATTAAAAAGGCACAGCGAATGAGAGATGACGATACAAATTTTGCTCTTAGGAGTGCTATAACTTGCATGCGCCACCTTGCGATAATGAAGGAAATTAGTCAAAGAGGTAAAGTATTTCAATTTAGTACGGATAAGGCAGATATCTTATTGGACAGTTGAAGTGGATGGGTACTTGTTTTACTTCTTTCAGCGGCCAATGGGTAGGGACTGTAGCGCCTCCTATAGTTTATTTGAATGGGTTGTTTCCCATTTTTTAGAAAGATTTTTTTTCTGAAGCAGCATGAGGTGAATTACTTTTTTGTTCGTGAATTTTGACTCATTTTCTTTCTTAAAAAACTAAGCTTAAAGGACGCTCAGTCGCTGTTTAATTTTCGCGGCTGAAGTCACAAGTGGACGAAACACTCCAAGCAAAACCACTTTATAGATGAGTCCGCGATTGCCCGGTTGACGCTATGTTGACAAAATCTTAAAATTTTAACGCATGGAATCTTTAGTTGTTCTGAAAATAAAATGAAGAGTTTACTTTTTGTTTTGTTTTTTGTAAAAAGGTGTAATTATTTAAGTTCAAACTACTTTTTGTTGAGCCTAGGGCTCAAAAATAATTGAAAGATGTTTGTAGATATGTACTTTCATAGAACTGTATTAAAAACTTAAGCTCTAATATTTTAAAGTAAGAATTTCGGATGGTGCTCTAACATTTATAGAGTGTTCTCTTGTATCGAAGTTCGGAAGATCGCTAATTTTTCAAAAGTCCTGAACCAGAATCTTGATTATCTTGATCGAAATTCAAACTTTTTATGCACAAAATATCGCTAAATTTCCAATGGATTTTAACGTAAAAATCGAGGTTTTATGTTTATCTTTATAATTGGTTTTCAACAAACTTAAAAAGAATATTCAATGAAAAAAAGTCACATGACTTTTTACAATCAATCCTAAAGTAGATCCTGACTCCAAAAGAAATAGAGGATTTAGCTCAATGAGCCATTTTCTTGATCGCTCAGAAATGTTTATTTTTAGTTGCTTAATTTTTATTCATGCAGGTCAAAAAAATTGCAATTAAAAGTAAATACATTTATCGATCCACAATCAAAAACCCCAGCAAAACAATAGTAACCAATAAAAACAAGAAATAGAGACGAATTGTTACGAATAGCAGCGCTTCATCTATGAAGAACTTTTTAAAAATATTATTTTGTATGTTCATTTTGCACATTAAGCATAAATTTTTGTTCATAAAATATTGCTGATATTCGCAGTTTGCTATTTCCTCTTGTTTCTTTTTTTTTATAATGATAGTTGATCTATTTATTTTCCAGTTAAGCAGCAAGATAATATTTTATATGGTTCACTGCTTTCAATCAATTTGTCGAAGAAGAAAATTGCTTAGTCGAGTTTGAACACTTATTGATGAGTTTTTTTTTCTTGCCTCCTCTTATTGAAGGATCTATATTTACAATCTCATCAAATTCTAGATGTTCGAATAAAGCTCTGGAGATTCGAGTGTCTTTAGAAGTTTTTCTTCTTCTTTGTTCGAAGAGGCACTTTGAAGCATTATTTGTTTATCTTACGTATACTTTTGGAATTTTTAGTTGGTGAGAAATGATTGATAAATTTATGTTTAAAAAATACTAGCTCAACTCTCTCATTTTTTAAATTTCTTGAAATTGAATTTTTAGTATTCTATAGCTTGTAAAATTTTTTTGAATCTCAACTCGGCAATATTACGGCAAATGGAGTTAGACTATTTATTGTGCAAATTGCTTTCTCTTTTTAAAAGCCTTTAAATTTGTTCTGTGACGGCGATGCGAATTAGTTGACTTGCATTTCTTTCACTTGCCTTCAAATCTTGTTTTGCAATGAAAACTACTGACTACTTGCGTATTTGCCCTGCAATACATCCCATGTCACAACTTACTATCTACCTTCGAAGCTTTTTGGATAACGATGACTGAAAACCATCCTTGGAGGAAGTACTGCCATCCTGACACACTTCTATTACTGTCAGGCTTGCTCAATAGAGTAACGGATAAACGACTACCCTGCTTATACGAACAAAACCTTCTGGAACCGAATATTATTGTTAAAAGTCACCCTCCCCCCCCCCTTCTTCGAATAATTTCCCCGGATAATCTTATATCATTGGTCAGTTTTCGCAAATATTTTTGCAAAAAATCGTTTTGAATAAATTGAATCATTTTGAAAATTATATAAGAGCAATTTTTGACGTAGAAACATAAAATAATATTTCTCGCCTACAACGGGTGAAAAAAATTTGGTATGGACCCCACACTACTTCCTTTTACGTGTAATTTCTTAGTAGTTGATTTAAGTGTTAAAAAAAGTGCTTGGAGTGAGCAAGGTAACAATTCAAATATTTACTCCCCTAATCTGCCACGAAACAATGCAAAAAATATTTTACAATGGTTAATTTTCTAAATATTGCTGATTTTAATATCATTCAGTGAATTTTTCGCAAAATATCGCCAATAGCGCCAAGTTGAACCCACATTCAAAAAATAATTTTTTCGCCAAATTTGTCACCAACTTGGCGATATGTCGCCAAGTTGGCGTCAAACACTTGGCGACCAAAAGCTTGGCGACATATCGCCAAGTGGTCGCGCCAATTCATATCACTTGAGTCTGCATTGAAATTAACACTGATTTACCCCAAAAAAGGGGTAAAACATCCCCTTGGGAACATTCGAATGCAACCACAAGGGGAGGTGCACAACTAGACCATCCTCAGAGCCTACATACCAAGCTAGAAGCTTCTACGGCATATAGTTTTTGAGTTATGCGACACACATACGCACATACATCCGCACATACATCCGCACACACATCCGCACATACGTACATACAGACGTCACGAGAAAACTCGTCGTAATTAACTCGGGGGTGGTTGAAAAGGATTTTTCGGCTGCTTATATGTTGGTAGGTACATATGCACGTGCTGACAGGTCGAAAAAACTACTGAACATTCATTCGGGGGTGAGCAAAATCAAAATTTAGACTCAAATTTGAGTGATTTTACTTCCTTTTACGTAGTAAAGGAAGTATTGTGATCACGAAAAAAATTTCACTCAAATTTCGGTCTAAATTTTGACTTTGCTCACCCCTGAATGAATGTCGCGTAGTTTTTTCGACCTGTCAGCACGTGCATATGTACCTAACAACATACAAACAGCCGAAAAATCAATTTCGACCACCCCCGAGTAAATTACGACGAGTTTTCTCGTGACGTCTGTATGTACGTATGTACGGATGTATGTGCGTATGTGGCTCGCATAACTCAAAAACTATATGCCGTAGAAACTTCTAGCTTAGTATGTAGGCTCTAAGGGGGGTCTAGTTGTGCACCTCCCCTTGTGATTGCATTCGAATGTTTCCAAAGGGGTCTTTTACCCCTTTTTTGGGGTAAATCAATGTTAATTTCAATACAGACTCAAGTGATATGAACTGGCGCCACTACTTGGCGACATGTCGCCAAGCTTTTGGTCGCCAAGTGTTTGACGCCAACTTGGCGACATATCGCCAAGTTGGCGACAAATTTGGCAAAAAAATTATTTTTTGAATTTGGGTTCAATTTGGCGCTATTGGCGATATTTTGCGAAAAATTCACTAAATGATATTAAAATCAGCAATATTTAGAAAAATAATCATTGTAAAATATTTTTTGCATTGTTTCGTGGCAGATTAGGGGAGTAAATATTTGAATTGTTACCTTGCTCACTCCAAGAACTTTTTTTAACACTTAAGGCAACTACTAAGAAATTTACACGTAAAAGGAAGTAGTGTGGGGTCCATACCAGATTTTTTTTTTCGCGATCACAATACTTCCTTTACTACGTAAAAGGAAGTAAAAAACAGCCATTGACATTCCATAAAAATATTTCCACTATATTTTTTAATTCCTTTTGACGTTGCCGTTGCAAAAAAAAAAAAAAAGTCCCGGCAGAGTCCAATACAAAATTAACGTATACTGGATATACGTTTTTTTTTATTAGTAATTTTTTTTCATGCAGTCCCGTAAAAAATGCATAAATTGTGCTTCACTGAATTCTCAAAGTAACTCATAAATTTTTCGTATCATCTCAGAAACACACTTTGGAATAAACGGTTTCACTCCATTTCCCTAATAGTTTTCTTTTCATCTTTGATCAACGAAAAAAAAAATACAAAAGAAGAAAAAAACTGTTTAATCTTTCCAATACTAAGTATCTTTTTTGACAGCATTATTCAACATTGCTTAGAAAATACTGTCTAATTGTCCGTTGTACTTCGCATGACGTGAGTGTTTATAATTCTACATAGATAATTTCAGCGTTAAGGTAAAGGAAACATAAAGATTTAATCGCTACTAATAATAAAGCTGAAGGTTTGTCTTTCTTTCTTTCTTTCTGTTTGTCTGTTACGCGCGTAGCGCCAGAACCGTTCGATCGATTTTCATGAAATTTGGCACAAAATTAGTTTGTAGCCTGTAGTTATGCACTAAGAAGCGATTTTTCGAAAATTCCATTTCGTTCTTTTTCTATTCTAAGGCAGGGATTCAAGTGAAACAGCACTGCGATCGCTTCGAATTGCAATCGCTACTGGAAGTGAATTACATTATCATCAACTTAACTTGGCATGATGTCACTACGGGTGGAGCCAATAAGAGCTCACAAACACTCAGCGATCTCCTCTTATTTGTCAAGTAGGCTGTGACGTTTTATCTAGCTCGTTTTTCATAGGCAAACGTCACGCCTACGTCACGATGTTTTTATCAAGAAACGTTCTAATGTAATTCATTTCCAGTAGCGATTGTAATTTGCGATGGCCTGTTTCACTTGAATCCCTGCCTAATTCTTAGCAAAAATTTGATAAAATAGGGAAGAAATATTTCATACACATTTTCAAGTTTTATGTCATTCGAAAGCTTGAAATTTTCTACTAAAAATGATGTCAGTTTGAAGTTTCTACGACCATTAGAAGAGCTGTAATAATTGTTTTTAGAATCCCGAAATTCAAGGCTTATCTTCAGCAAAACAAGCCAAACGATTCTAAAATGGTTGAGCTCGAGAATAAAATTTGTTTGAAAATAAAGATGAAATGAAATATTTTATCAACGGAAATCAACTTTTCATGTTGCTACCATGGTTACGATTTTATTTCGTTTATTTGCTTCGTTCTTTTTCCCTAATAATTTTAAAAATGTATTTGTTTTTGTAGCAATCCAAACTCCAAGCCTTAGTAAAATTAGTCAAATGAAATATAGTAAAACCGTGATAAGATGACACCTGTCAATCAAATGAGAAATCGAGTCCTTTCCTTAAAATAGGTATAGAGAAGGAAGAAACTGACGCATACCATTTTTATGAGTTCAGAGACATTTTGGCGATTTGACAAGTTGTATAGAAGAGGGAATAATTCTTTAACCAAATGACGTCAAAAAAGAGAAAACATAACAGTAAACCATTCTAAATTTATCGTCTGCAAAGCATATTTTACTTTATTATTAATTTATTTTAATATAAATTGCAGTAAATGGCTTGAGTGAACGAATTTAGCTTTTAATTTATCGTTTGCTGGTTGATGTTTGCGATGTTTATTGTTTTTATTATTATTATGAAGAATAATGCACGAAATTTCTATGATTAATACTTATAATTTTTAGGATCAGTAAGTTGAGTTTAAAAGAAAAAAGTACGCGAAATATATTTTTGCAATGTTATTATTTATTGTTGGACTGTAATTTGCAGCAGTAATTGCATCTATTAAATAATAAAAGACAATATTAAAAGTTAATTTTTGGCGACTTTTTTACAATTTGGCATCGAATTCTATTTCAGTATATTTACTTGTATCGTATTGCGATATTGCAACGTTCTTTCTGAAGTGTGTCGTTTCGGAAAATGTATTATTTTGTTTTTGCCTATGTGTTATTCTGATGTATAAGCTACATTATGGTAAAAGTTTCATTAAAATTCATGCAGTAGTTTTTGCGTGAAAGAGGAACAAACATCCATCCATCCATCCATACAAACTTTCGCATATATAATAGTAGTAAGATTTTGTGTTTCACATGCAGTATAGGGTATACCGACTAGTGAATGAACACCACCCAGTGAATGAATCCTTCGCAGGATTTCTTAAAAAATAAGGTTCTAAATTCTTTTTTTAAAGATAAATTGGCTTCAACAGCGTCATTTCGGAAAATGTATTATTTTGTTTTTGAAGTTAGGAAAGAAAACTTTCTTCTTCTTTTAAAATTTGGTAAGATTTCTGTTGGATTCTGTGAGCAACAAAATTGTTCTTATTTTCTCTTTTGACTTATTTTTGTGCACCTCCCCTTGGGGTTGCATTCGAATGTCCCCAAGGGGATGTTTTACCCCTTTAATGGGGTAAATCAGTGTTTATTTCAACGTAGACAAAAGAGATAGAAATTGGCGCGACCACTTGACGATATATAGTCAAGCTTTTAGTCGTCAAGTGTTTGACGTCAATTTGGCAATTTTTTAAAAAAAAAATTTGGGTTCAATTTGGCGCTATTGGTGATATTTTGCAAAAAATCCACTGAATGATGTTAAAATCGGCGATATTTAGGAGATGAATCATTGTAAAACATTTTTTTGCATTGTTTCGCGGCAAACTAGGGATGTAAATGTTTGAATTGTTATCTTGCTCACTCCAAGCACTTAAGGCATCTACTAAGAAATTTACACGTAAAAGGAAGTAGTGTGGGGTCCATACCAAATTTTTATAACATACTTTGAAGGAATTATAGTTGAATTATACCTAAAATAGAGTATTTTTTCTGTTATATCAATTTTTTACAATTGAACTGTTAATTTTATACCACGGGCAAGGCCGTGCGGGTACCGCTAGTAGTAAAATATTACGACGAGGAACGAAAAATGATGTAAGAAAACACAAGCAATCAATAAATAGCAGCAAAATATCGATGCTGACCATTGTGATCAAGTAAAAATTATACCCTTTTTCCAGGGCCTTAACCACTTTTGTTTCGGGGAGAGTTTTAGCTAGCAAATTTGTCGAGAAATCTATATGTATGATCAATCAAATTTTATTTCATTTTCTACATTCTATTGCTAGTACAGTTACTCTTGCAAATGAGCTTTCGTTCGTCTGCAGATTAATTTTAGCTTTTTCTTGGTTTGAATGAAATAAACTGAAGTGAAGTGAAGAATGTAATCTTAAATAATAATAAAAATTGATGGAACTAGAACGAGCTGATACAGTTGATTTTTGATGGAACATTCTGAATTGTTTTTGTTGCAGTTTGAGTTGTAAACAGCCAATGTGTAAATAGTTAATTCTAATATAATATTTTTGCAAAAAATGACTTCTCTTTTCGAACATTCTCTTCAGAAAAGCGACAAGATTGCAAGTGCCCAAGATGAAGCTAAAAGTCGGTAAGATTTTACCTTCATAAGATTATTTTAAAAGATCCGCTAACACTGTTACAATAGATGCTTAAAACGCATTAACATGAAAAATGTAAAAAATATTACGTAACTTTTCAATTAAGGGAAAAAAAATATGATGTGTGCACTGCATAACTTAATATTATGCAGTGTTAAATATTCCATGTCTTTAAATCACTCAAAATGATAGATGTGTTCACTAACCATATGTACTTGTACAGTAACACTTCTGAAATTTCTATTTTTACACTTGCTTGACATTACATGAAATATGTTGTATATAGAGTTTTACACTTTAAATTTTGGAGGAATTTTGGTGTTTTACAAGTTTTATTCAAAATTCGAAGGAAAAAAGGGCATTGTTTTACAAAAAATGATGTTTGCGATAACTAACTACAATAAAAATAAATAGGGTAGACAGACCAGTGAATGAACACTTAAGCACAATTTCATTTTTAAAAAATCGTAGTAATTTTAAATACTGTAATATTCAGTTCATAATAGTTTAAATAGTTTAATTGATCTATGTAAATATGTAAAAAACATTGAGGGAACTTAAACGGTATTGCTTCTGGCTTTTTGGGGCGTTCAAAGGAAAAATGGCACAAAAGCCCAGTGAATGAACACCGATTGTACCAGTGAAAAACATGTTAAATTCTGACTTGGGAAAAACGGGAAGAGTTTGCTCTGAGATATTTTCGTTCTCGTATTTTTTTATATGGCAAGTAGTGATCCATTACTTTTAGTGTTTAATTATTTATTTTAATTCGGGTTTATTATTTATTTATTTATTTATAATTATTTATTTACTTTGAACTTTCTTTTACATAGTAAAGGTAGTATGGTAATCGCGGAAACATTTCCCCTCAATTTTCGATCTAAAATGCTATTTTAATCAAGCATTAATGAATGTTGAGTAGTTTTTTCGGCCTATTTGCACATATATTTGTACCTACGAACGTATGGACAAAAGAAAAGTAAATGACATGTTTGTACGTAGGTAAGTATGTATGCATGTTTTAGGTATATATCTCGCATAACTCAAAAACTGTGTGCCGTAGAAGATTGAAATTTTGCAAGTGGGCTTTGAGTGTGGTCTAGTTGTGCACCTAAGTACTCTTTTGATTACATTCGAATATTCCCAAAGGGGTTCTTTACGCCTGTTTGGGGTAAATCTGTTTATTTCAATGCAGAGTTAAGGGATGTTGTAATTTGGCAACCTCTTGGGGGGTGGACCGCTTAACTTCTCGTCGCCAATTTTTCGTCGCCAACTTGGCGACATATCGCCAAGTCGGCGATAAATTTGTCAAAAAAATTTCGAATTTGTTTTTAATTTGGCGTTTTCGGCAATATTTAGTGAAGTGTTACTGAATGATGTTAAAAATGGAAATTTTAAATATGAATAGTGCAAAACAACTCTTGCATTAGTTTGAGACAAACTGAGGTTGTAACTGTTTGAAGTGTTTTCTTTATCACTCTGTGGCACTACTATCTCTACTAATAATAAAGCTGAAGGTTTGTCTTTCTTTCTTTCTTTATGTATGTCTGTCTGTCTGTTACGAGCTTAGCGCCAAAATCGTTCGGTCGATTTTCATGCCACTTGGCACAAAATTAGTTTGTAGCATGTAGTTTTGCACCTCGAAGCGATTTTCGAAAATTCCATTTCGTTCTTTTTCTATTCTAATTCTTAGCGGAAATTCGATAAAATAGGGAAGAAATATTTCATACACATTTTCAAGTCATATGTCATTTGAAAGCTTGAAATTTTCTGCTAAAAATGATGTCAGTTTGAAGTTTCTACGAGCATTAGAAGATCTGTAATAATTGTTCTTAGAATCCCGGAAATTCAATTCTTACCTTCAGCAAAGCAAGCCAAATGATTCTAAAATGGTCTCGAGAATAAAATTTGTTTGAAAATAAAGATGAAATGAATTATTTTATCAACGAAAATCAACTTTTCATGTTGTTACCATGGTTACGTTTTTATTTCGTTTATTTGTTTCGCTCTTCTTCCCTTAATAATTTTAAAAATGTATTTGTTTTTGAAGCAATCCAAACTCCAAACCTTATTAAAATTAGTCAAATGAAATAATAAAAACCGTGATTGGATGGCAACTGTCAATCAAATGAGAAATCGAGTCCTTTCATTAAAATAGGTAGAAAAGGAAGAAACGGACGCGTACCATTTTTGTAAGTTTAGACACATTTTGACGATCTGACAAGTTGTATTGAAGAGGGAATATTTCTTAAACCAAATGAGTTCAAAAAAGAGACCAACAGGATAGTAAACCATTCTAAATTTCTGTACCTCAGAACCAGACTAACGTAAGTCCATTTTCGTCATTTTTCAGTAGAGGGGAAAAACGATGTATTCGACAATCGTTTTTCCCCTCTACCGAAAAATGACGAAAATGGACTTACGTTAGTCTGGTTCTGAGGTACAGATTTATCGTCTGCAAAACATATTTTACTTCATTGTTAATTTATTTCACTATAAATTGCAGTAAATGGCTTGAGTGAACGAATTTGGCTTTTAATTTATCATTTGCTGGTTGATGTTTGTCGATGTTTATTGTTTTTATTATCACGGTGAAGAATAATGAACGAAATTTTTATTATTTTGTTTTTGAACTTAGGAAAGAACTTTCTCCTTCTGTTAAACTTTGGTAAGATTTCTGTTGGTTTCTGTGAGCAGCAAAAATGTTCTTATGTTCTCTTTTTGGCTTATTTTTGTGCACCTCCTGTTGGGGTTGCATTTGAATTTCCCCAAGGAGGTGTTTTACCCCTTTTATGGGGTAAATCAGTGTTAATTTCAATGCAGACAAAAGTGATATGAATTGGCGCGACCACTGGGCGATATCGCCAAGCTTCTAGTCACCAAGTGTTTGACACCAATTTGGCAACATATCGCCAAGTTGGCGACAAAATTGGCGAAAAAATTTATTTATTTTTTTATTTGGGTTCAATTTGGCGCTATTGGCGATATTTAGGAGATTAATCATTGTAAAACTTTTTTTGCTTTGTTTCGTGGCAAACTAGGGATGTAAATGTTTGAATTGTTATATTGCTCACTCCAAGCACTATTTTAGCACTTAAGGCATCTACTAAGAAATTTACACATAAAAGGAAGTAGTGTGGGGTCCATACCAAATTTTTATATCATTCTTTGAAAGAATTATAGTTGAATTATAACTAAAATAGAGTATTTTTTCTGCTATATCAATTTTTTACAAATGAATTTTTAAGTTTATACCACGGGCAAAGCCGTGCGGGTACCGCTAGTATTGTATATTTGTTCTTCACACACATTCCATGCAATTTTATGCAATTTTAGATCACAGACGCTAATAAAAACATCAATTTTCTTCAAATTTGAAATAAACACTCTCCACATTTACCTTAACTATACATGTGCTGGAAAATGTCTAAAATGCTACTCATTTAAGAAGTTGCTGCCAATGTTCGTACATGAGTATACGCAACCTTTTTTTTACTTTTTTTGAGTTTATAAAAACACCGGTTTCTTATTAAACGTAAAAGGAAGTAGTGTGGGGTTCACGCTAAGTTTTTTCTCTATGGAAGCGATAACATTGTCCATTTCATATTGTTCCTTTTTTTCTGCCTTTATTATTGTTATTATTATTACAACTTTTACGACAGATAAATATTTTTGTATTCTCTTTGTTTTTTTTTCTCTCTCATCATATTGCTGAATCTCTTTTTTTCTTCTCAAACATTATTTACCAGAATTTCACAAAGCTTATAGACTAAAGAATAAGAAGCTTTTTGGAACCATTAGTTAAAGAATCTTTCATTATTGATACCTGCTATTATTATCTTATTACCGACATTTTTAGAAAAATTCCGAAGTTTTTGATATTTGGCTCAATTTTAAGGTCTTGGCTGTTCTTGAGGCGAACGCAAATACAAATTTAATTTTTCTTTCATATTATTATTTATATTATTAAGTTGATTTCAGCTCAGCAAAAATGAGGGTAGTAAAATGAACGGAATTTAGAGAGGTTGGTTCCAAAAACGAATCGGCGCTTGTTTTCTTTCAGGTGCACTTGTGTATGCTATATTCCCCGAATCCGCACAATATTTCTTGAAATCGAAATTACAAATAAGAAGAGCGAAATTTGAATTTCACTTGAGCAAATAGGGCTAAAAAATTAATCAGCACCTCACTCTTCGCACCAGAAAACCGGACGACAGTGTAAAAATAAATAAGTAAAGTAGTAATCGAAATGGCATTCAAAAAGATGTTTTTGGATGCAGAAGGCTTAGGTAGTTTTTTGACACTCGGTCCGAGGAAAAACGTCAATCTTAAAAAAGACTCTTAGCGAATCTTTTCCAAGATAAAATGGATCGGTTCAAGAGGCTACAGTGCTGTGAAGCCCCTGAAGTACATTGTTGAGAATTCAATGGTTCTAGTCGTGTACTTCACTGTAAACCCGAAATACGCCGCTAAAGGCGGTGTGCATCAACCTACCGGAGGCGGATTGCACTAACCGCCTTGGTGGCAGGTAAGGTTTTAAAATCTGCCGAAATATTTATGAAAATATTCCAAATTTAGCGAGTTTCAGTGTAAAACGGCGAAAATCTTTTACTTGATTTGTAGATAGTCGTCATGCACATGCAAACGGTTAAAATTCGTGATCAATTTCTCGCCAAGTCTTCAATTTACTGTTTTTACTTCCTTTTACGTAGTAAAGGAAGTATTGTGATCGCGAAAAAAAAATCACTCAAATTTGAGTCTAAATTTTGATTTTGCTCACCCCCGAATGAATGTTCAGTAGTTTTTTCGACCTGTCAGCACGTGCATATGTACCTACCAACATATAAGCAGCCGAAAAATTCTTTTCAACCACCCCCGAGTTAATTACGACGAGTTTTCTCGTGACGTCTGTATGTACGTATGTGCGGATGTATGTGCGTATGTGGCTCGCATAACTCAAAAACTATATACCGTAGAAACTTCTAGCTTGGTATGTAGGCTCTGAGTATAGTCTAGTTGTGCACCTCCCCTTGTGGTTGCATTTGAATGTTCCCAAGGGGGTGTTTTACCCCTTTTTTGGGGTAAATCAGTGTTAATTTCAATGCAGACTCAAGTGATATGAATTGGCGCGACCACTTGGCGATATGTCGCCAAGCTTTTTGTCGCCAAGTGTTTGACGCCAACTTGGCGACATATCACCAACTTGGCGACAAATTTGGCGAAAAAATTTTTTTTTTGAATTTGGGTTCAACTTGGCGCTATTGGCGATATTTTGCGAAAAATTCACTAAATGATATTAAAATCAGCAAATATTTAGAAAATTAACCATTGTTAAATATTTTTTGCATTGTTTCGTGGCAGATTAGGGGAGTAAATATTTGAATTGTTACCTTGCTCACTCCAAGCACTTTTTTTGACACTTAAGGCAACTACTAAGAAATTTACACGTAAAAGGAAGTAGTGTGGGGCCCATACCAGATTTTTTAAAAAACTTCGCCAGACTTTATAAAGTAATATCTCAACAACGGGCTGACGAAGGCAAATAAATCCTCCCCCCCCCAAAAGATGTCCTGATATAATCTTTCGATTGCTAACTATTTAAACTTATTGCATTATTACGCTATTCGAATGATGGTTCCCTGGGCAAACGTACCTAAATATCGAATTTTGTCTGATGGCATTACTTCTATTAGTCCGAGAGCCAGGTGAAAATTTGGTTAATTATTTCTTCTCGATAGATAATTGGCCATACGCATCAGACAGCAGTATCATAAAGCCCTATGACCGTCAGCTGCGGCACAGTGGGGGGGATGAGTAGTTGTAACCTCCCACGCTTGAAGAAAAAAAAAATTCACTCATTTCCTCTCGCCTAAAAATTTACCAGATGATAGCTTATATGTAACTATTGATAAATATATACGTCAGCTGGCTGTATCTCGGTGGAAAAATTGTCAGCTGATACTTTGAAGGTCGTTACGTAGAAGTTAGCTAGAAGCATTTACTGACTACACTGTTCGACAAAAAAAAAACCTTGAAAATGCTTCTGGTATTTTGAAGGCTGATTCTTATGTAAAATGACCCCCTGAATCCGAATATGACCCCCGTTTTCCCCCATCACGTCCCAATTTTTTTTAAAACGCCCCCCTTTTTTTTCATTTTTCCTTAGTTTCAGGGCTATAATATTTTTTTTGGAGGGGAAAGGAGCCTTATATTCACCAATAAATTTTTTTGAAGGTCAAGAGAGACTCAAAGTTTAAAATCATGAGCACCGAGAAAAAAATCGGGGAACTTGGGGGGGCGTGGCCCCCCAAAATATTTGAAAAATCACCAAAAACGATCTTTTTATTCTAGTTTCTTTAAAAAGACCTTTAAAACATTTTTTCGGTGCAGAACCAGAGTATAGGATTCGCTCCTATGGCTCCTGGGTCAGAAAAAATTTTCACGCTGTAAAATTAAAAAAAAAAAAAAAATAATAATGCTCTAAAAATCGCACTTTGCACTCGAGTTTTAAAGCAGGTCTTCAGCCAAAAAAAACAAACAAAATTGTGACTGATTCTTATGTCAAATGACTCCTTATTTCCAAATATGACCTCAGTTTCCCCCCTCCACCACTCTTTCCAGAGAGTCCCCCCCCCCCAATTCAGAGTCATTTTACTAATTCGGAGGGGAAAAGTACATTACGTAACCCGTTAACATAATTCTAAAAGGCAACAGAGGTTCAAAGCTCAAAATCATGTACATGTGTACCAAAAATATAAACTATGGCGGTGTGCCCCCCCCCCCCCCCAAAAAAAAATCTTCTTTTCTTGTTTTTCTAAGAGACGTTTTAAACCTTTTTTTTTTTTTTTTGTGAAAAATCAGAGTATTGAATTTTCTTTTCTTTTTTTTGGGGGTGGGGGGGGAAGGGGGAGGTATACCGCCCTAGTTTATATTTTTGGTACACATGTACATGATTTGAACTTTGAACCTCTGTTGCCTTTTAGAATTATGTTAACGGGTTACGTAATGTACTTTTCCCCTCCGAATTAGTAAAATGACTCTGAATTGGGGGGGGGGGACTCTCTGGAAAGAGGGGGTGGAGGAGGGAAACTGAGGTCATATTTGGAAATAGGGGGTCATTTGACATAAGAATCAGCCACAATTTTGTTTTTTTTTTTGGCTGAAGACCTGCTTTAAAACTCGAGTGCAAAGTGCGATTTTTAAAGCATTATTTTATTTTTTTTTTTAAATTTTACAGCGTGAAAATTTTTTCTGACCCAGGAGCCATAGGAGCGGATCCTATACTCTGGTTCTGCACCGAAAAAAATGTTTTAAAGGTCTTTTTAAAGAAACTAGAATAAAAAGATCGTTTTTGGTGATTTTTCAAATATTTTGGGGGGCCACGCCCCCCCCAAGTTCCCCGATTTTTTTCTCGGTGCTCATGATTTTAAACTTTGAGTCTCTCTTGACCTTCAAAAAAATTTATTGGTGAATATAAGGCTCCTTTCCCCTCCAAAAAAAATATTATAGCCCTGAAACTAAGGAAAAATGAAAAAAAAGGGGGGCGTTTTAAAAAAAATTGGGACGTGATGGGGGAAAACGGGGTCATATTCGGATTCAGGGGGTCATTTTACATAAGAATCAGCCTTCAAAATACCAGAAGAATTTTCAAGGTTTTTTTTTGTCGAACAGTGTAGTCAGTAAATGCTTCTAGCTAACTTCTACGTAACGACCTTCAAAGTATCAGCTGACAATTTTTCCACCGAGATACAGCCAGCTGACGTATATATTTATCAATAGTTACATATAAGCTATCATCTGGTAAATTTTTAGGCGAGAGGAAATGAGTGAATTTTTTTTTTTCTTCAAGCGTGGGAGGTTCCAACTGCTTATCCCCCCACCGAGCCTCAGCTGACATTCACGAGGCTTCATAGTTCGATTTTCTGCTGCGTTTTACTAATTATCACTTGAGAGGAACTTGGTCATATATATCTGTTACTGGCTCTCGGACTATATAGCATGACAGTCAAAAACGTGACGAAAGGATTAAAAACAGGAAGCGAGCATATATTTTTTGAAAAACTGAAGTGAACAACTTAGTGGCCGTTCAGAAGGGTTGGGGGTTGCCACTGCAAGGGGAAATTTTAACATTAGGTCCATTGGGCAAAAATCTGTGCTACGAAAAATTGGCCGCCAAGAGGGGTGGCCGCTTAGTAGAGGTGCCCGCTCTAAGAGGTTTTTTGTATGCTCAGCTGTTAATGTGCAAAATGAATTGAAGAATTAAAAACCGAAGTAGTTTTCTTTCATTTTCCAAAAAAAAAAAAAAAAAAACCATTAGAATCCCAGTGAATGAACAGCTGTTCATTCACTGGCTTTTCAGAGTTTTTCTGACCCAGTGAGTGAACACCCCGTGAATGCGTAAATCTAAAATCTACACATTTTATAAAGATTGAAACAATTAAAATTATAGCCTGAATATACATACTAAATTATTCTTTTGTATAATTAAAAAATTTAGTTTATAAATACAATTAATACGAATCAAAGTAGTTGTATACACAAAACCATCCTTATTGTTTTGGAACAGAAAAAGAATTGGCGCACGGCTATAAATATTCTATAATTTTTTACTAGAAAAATACATGACCAAAATAACCAATCATGGTATCAGATAGTTCAGAATTTGAAGGAAGAAAGCTATTGAAGCCAATTTATCTAAAAAAAACAACTTAGAGCCTTATTTTTTAAGAAATACTGCGAGGTGTTCATTCACTGGGTGGTGTTCATTCACTGGTCGGTATACCCTATATATAATGCATCAACATGTAACATAGTTTAGCCTTGGGTATTAATGATAGTGTTAAATATATTACTTTTATATTTGTAACTAGCGGGACCCGCACGGCTTTGCCCGTGGTACAAAATTAAAAGTTCATTTGTAAAATAATTGATATAGCAGAAAAAATACTCTATTTTAGTTATAATTCAACTATAATTCCTTTAAAGTATGATATAAAAATCTGGTATGGACCCCATACTACTTCCTTTTACGTGTAAATTTCTTAGTAGATGCCTTAAGTGCAAAAATAGTGCTTGGAGTGAGCAAGATAACAATTCAAATATTTACATCCCTAGTTTGCCACGAAACAATGCAAAAAAATGTTTTAAATGATTAATCTCCTAAATATCGCCGATTTTAACATCATTCAGTGGCTTGGCGATATATCTCCAAGTGGTCGAGCCAATGCATATCACTTTTGTCTGCATTAAAATTAACACTGATTTACCCCATAAAAAGGATAAAACACCCCCTTGGGGATATTCGAATGCAACTCCAAGGGGAGGTGCGCAAAAAAAGCCAAAAGAGAAAATAAGAACAATTTTGTTGCTCACAGAAACCAATCTTACCAAAGTTTAAAAGAAGAAGAAAGTTTTCTTTCCTAACTTCAAAAACAAAATAATACATTTTCCGAAATAACGCTATTGAAGCCAATTTATCTTAAAAAAATAATTTAGAACCTTATTTTTTAAGAAGAAGGGTTCATTCACTGGGTGGTGTTCATTCACTGGTCGGTATACCCTACTGCATGTGAAACACAAAATTTGTAATAATTTCGTTTTCCAATAGAAATTAAATAGTAATTGAAAAATAGTTAAGAAAAGTAAAGAAAAATCTTTTCGCAGCAAGAATAATGGAATAGTTTTGAAAATTGTCGGAGGGAGTTTGATTTCTAAAAACCCACCCCTTAAGTACGGCCCTGCTTTTTTCACAGTACATAGGGAGAAGTCTTTCTTGCCTGTGAAAATTTACCTAAACAAAGTTGAGGTGTTGAGAGTTTCAACGCCGCACGTTGAAAAAAAAAAAAAAAAAAAAAAATCTTCCTTCTTTTGGGGGGATTGGATATCTGTTGAGTACGCATTATGTATTTAAAAGAAAATTACATACAGTCCCAGACAAAAATATAGGGCCACGAGGAAAATATAAGAAATATCGAAGTTAAACTGTGCGAGTGGTTGTGAAAAGAAAGCATAGTAAAACTAGCATTATATTTAATATAATTTATGAAAAGGAAAATGTAACAAATAATTATTATTACCTAAACTGCATGTTTTTCAGTTGAACATAAAAAAGAACTTGGACAAAATTATAGGGCCACATTAGCCTAATCACACAAATGAAATTTATAATTAGTGAAATTGCCTTTTTTCTCTATAACCTTAACCAGTCTCTCAGTCATAGACTCCGACAACGTTTTTAAAACGTTTTTTGGAATTTTTTCCAAAGATAATTGAATTGCTTTCTTTAGTTCTTCCTTGTTGCTGGTAACACTTCCCATTTTTGTAAATGTATCGTACTAAAATACCCCATAAGTTCTCAATAGGATTGAGGTCAGGGCTTCTAGCAGGCCAGTCCAAAACACGCACTTAATTAGCCAGGAACCACGCCTTTGTGCACCTTGAGGTATGCACAGGGGCGTTATCTTGTCGAAATGTATAGTCTCCGTTGGTGATGAGGGGTGCCTCAGGTAACAGATGCCAGCACATCTTGATAATACTGTGATGTCGTATTTGATTTCATAAATGCTATTGGAGTGACTCCGCCAGCAGAAAAGCCTGCCCAAACCATAACACTGCCTCCTCCGAACTGACGCTTTGAATAGAACCTCTTTTCTCGACGTAAATCGTGCCAATAGTATTGCAATTCATCTGACCCATCCAATTGGAATTTCTTTTCATCTGAAAACACCCCATTTTGCCATTTGTCTCCAGATGCAACGTATTTTTTTGCAAATTCCAGACGGCACATTTTATGCTTTACCGTCAATGGAGGTTTCCCTTTCATTTTCGAGTACCGAAAGTTCGGATGCGCTGCTATAAGTCGCTGTACTGTTGTTCTTCTTGAACATGGAAGTTGTAAATTTTCAACAATAGCCGCCGGAGACAGATTTTTATTGGAAACGCTGTAAAAAATGCGTCTTTTTTGTCTATCAGTCAAAGAACTTGGTCTTCCGGGAGATCGTCTTTGGAAATAATTTTCAGGATTCTTCAAAAAATTATTAATAACAGACTTAAACCTTTTTATTTTATCAGTAATAGCGCGAGAACTTAGCACACATTTCTGATGTGCAAGAATCTGCCCTTTCTCTTTTTCGGTTAATGGCTCACCTCTACCCACGTCTAACAACGTTCTCACTGACGAAGCCACGTGCTGAAATGCTTGCTTTATCTTCTGGTTATTCACTACAGCATCGGTCATAAGCAAATTTTGCACCCAGAGCGAAATTTGCATAGTGGCCCTATAATTTTGTCCAACCTGCGACTTGCTTCAAAACAGAAGTTAGCAGCAAATCTCCCACATTATTAAATTTTAATATTTTTTTTGGTGGCTGTCGATTGTTATCACAATATTACATACAATTAATACATTAAGCAACTTTTTTTTTATCAATCTTAGCTCTTTTGGGTAAGATATTGTAGCTGGCCCTATATTTTTGTCTGGGACTGTATGTATAAAAAATACATTAGGTTTCCTTTCCTGACTCCCAAAATGACGTCCTAAATATGCAATTAGATTAAATCACTAGACGAGATATTGTTAAATCTTTCGGAATCTTTAATCATGGAAGTACCATTTCAAAACATATTTTAGAATGTAAAATGTACTAAGTGATTAATGGAAGTTAAAGCAAGATCATAGGACGAAATATTTGAAGGCGCATATGTTGTTCCGATTAAAACTTGCGACAATTCTACAATCCACTAGATATTAACAGATTTGATGGAAATGTTTAAAGACAGTCCAGAACAATTTCTACTGCAAAGAATTAAAGAAAAAAAAAACTACTTACGTTCACAATTGCAGGCAAGCTTAAACTTCAAAATTGGATGAACTTTTAAGGACCGCAGTTCAATTTACCTTAGGAGGGAAAAAACTCGTAAAATAAATTGTTTTCGAACTTAATCTAATATTACGTTAAGGAATCAACGAGATTAGCGCAAAAAAAAAAAAAAAAAAAAAAAAAATGTTATTAAGAATAATAAAAGGCGAAATACGATCATTAGAACGTTTTGAAAGAAAGAAAGGCGTGGATTGAATTTTTCAAACGCTTTTATAATTTTTATTAATCTGCAAGATTTTTTTCCCTTGAACTTTTAGACTTAGTATAGTAAAATTTATAGATGTACGAAGTGATTTATCATTTCTCCAGAAAGAAAGAAACTGGATTTCGAGAGACTCTTAATGAGTCAATCTTCTTTTTGGAATATCTTTTCTGAGTAACGGCCGTATTCTCAATGCCATCTCAACGCGAAGTTAACACTCGAGTTATCCAAAACCGGTGTTAAGCTAAAACTCGGATTAAACGTTTTGCGTATTCTCCAAGTCGTTTCAAGAGCCGCTTTAGGCAGGGATTCAAGTGAAACAGGCCATCGCAAATTACAATCGCTACTGGAAATGAATTACATTAGAACGTTTCTTGATAAAAACATCGTGACGTCAGCGTGACGTTTGCCTATGAAAAACGAGCTAGATAAAACGTCACAGCCTACTTGGCGAATAAGAGGAGATCGCTGAGTGCTTGTGAGCTCTTATTGGCTCCACCCGTAGTGACGTCATGCCAAGTTAAGTTGATGATAATGTAATTCACTTCCAGTAGCGATTGCAATTCGAAGCGATTGCAGTGCTGTTTCACTTGAATCCCTGCCTAAGAGATCGGAGTGTTAGTTGAAGTCAAAATGAAACGGCAGTCGCCATTGGCTACAATGATTCACGTGACATTTTCTATTTGTTAACTGCATCCTTAACCGCTTGATTTTGTTTGTTTATCTCATTTTATGCGAAGCGTGCTTCTATAGGGTCAGGTGGGGGAAAGTGGGTCTATGGGGGAAAGTGGGGCTATTTAAAAAAACACCCATTTTCTCTTTTATAATTGAAATATTTTGTTAATTCTTTTTTTAAGACATAAATTGGGATTATAGCGAATATTTTTATGTTAGTTTTAGAACACTCTAAGCAAGTTAAATGTTTACAAAACGTTTTTTTATGGTCATTACATGTGATATGTAAGAGTTAGCTGTTTACGAACTTTCCTCTAGAAGCATCATTAATTGGAAAATGATATTAATTTTGGTATAGACTTGTAGTAGAACATCTAAGAATCAGCCCCACATAAAGATGTAAAAGCAAAGTTTAGAACTCTTTTTACTATGGGTGGTTTTCTGAGGTGGGGTAAAGTGGGTCTATGGCTGAACTTTCCTAAAAGTTAACGATGGCGTTACGTAATTAGAGAATTGGTGCTATTTTTATTATTTTATGTGCTTATTTTTTATTATCTTGCTAAAATTGGCCTTTGTTCTGTTAATTTACATGCAAAAATTTACTTTCTTGCTGTTTTCCCTGCTTTGCCATTTGTTTAACATGGGTGCCAGAAATGTTATTGTACTTTCTAAAGCCTCGTGCATGCTTGTCAACTTGTACGTTTTGGCCGTACAATGTACGTTTTTTTGCTTTATTGTACGATCATACGATAAAGGTGTAAAATCGTACGTTTTTATGCAGACTTTTCATCAATTCCAAGGCTTTTTTTTCATTTAACTAAATTTCAACTACTTGGCTTCTTTAAAATTCATCGTAACATGTGTTAATACGCGAGGGAGAGCTTAAACTTCATCATATTTCAGTACTTGAACGCGTACTTCGCGGAAAACTTGTTCACATGGTGGAAACTGCAATCCTTTTGCATCGTGCAAACATTTTAATATTTGCCAAAGTTTTAGGTTACATTAACATATGCTACCTTAAATTATCACATTTAATTATTTATTTTAATAATTTATGAATTTTTTCCTTCCTGTTTTACATGCTTACATTTTACCCTCGATTCTGGTAAAATCGCTTCTCTTGTTTGACATTTCAATCCTTTAACATCTTGTCAGTGTTTTAATATTTTTGATGATGGAAGTTATTTTGACATATTGCTGTCTTAAATGAAATGGTTGCATTTCTAAAATTTTTATAATTAATAAATTTAGTTGAAAAAAATTAATCTGTAGTCTACGAAAAATTGCTTCATGTGTTAAGATTTAAGTACTTT
This sequence comes from Uloborus plumipes, assembly GCA_038373865.1. Classification (NCBI taxonomy): domain Eukaryota; kingdom Metazoa; phylum Arthropoda; class Arachnida; order Araneae; family Uloboridae; genus Uloborus; species Uloborus plumipes. The sequence continues at coordinate 68,265 of JAXGGA010001760.1, read as the reverse complement.
TGCATCGTGAAAGTATTTTAATATTTTGACAATTGGAAGTAGCTTAACATGGCTACTGAAGCCCTCTTTATTTTATTTCACATATTTTTTATTCATGTTTTTTTTCTTCTTACCAGCATCCTGATATTCAACACATACTTCAGAGAAAATTGCATAGTTGAAATTCTTTTATTCAGTTAAAAATCTAAAGACATATTAAAATGAAAGAAAAGTACTGAAAGTGACAGTGATACAATTACAATAACGTATTTAATCTCTGATTTTCATTAAGAAATAGGTTATTGTCTTAATAAAAATTGTAAGATTTTCTGAGTAGACATGTTGGCAGGTATGCTTTTGGTTTGAGACAATCATTTGATTCTGCATTTAACACATGAGTTATTTCACCCTAGATAGATTAGTGTTTTCACTTATCATTTTTCAATTGTACGAATTTAAATGCTCTTTTTTTGTAGATGCATGTTTTTTGTGTTTCCGATTTCCGATTAGCATAAAGCCGTGGTTCTCAACCTTTTTGCAGGTACCGCCAGGAGCGCTCCGATGGGTGGTCATTGTGACCTCCCAATTATTCTCGTATTCGGCACATTTTGCTGACGTTTCGGCAATGTGAAGACAACATTGCAACATTGAGATTGTTTGTTCTTTTTAGATTTCAGATTTTTTTAAAAAAGATGCCTGCTGTTTTTCTCACTAAATATGTTGTGCATGTACGGCATGTGTGCATGCTTGTGTTTCATCATTCGGTAAAATTGGAACTTCATTCAGCAAATTGATAATTTTCCCCCTCCCAAAAATTTTAGTTCAGGGCGCCATTAGGTATCGCCCAATTTGTGAGTAAAACTGTTTTTCCGACTACGCTCTAGTGAATTTTCAAGAGGGGAAGGGGCTAATTTAAGGTCATTCCATGAAAATGTCAACCTCAGCCGAAGAAAAAAAAATACCGAAGTAAAAAAAGTATTAAAAAAATGAATAAATACATAAAAAAATCATACAACATAAGAAGTTAAAAAAATTGAAAAAGTATTGTAATTATCACTGAGATTAGCCGTAATAAATAGTTTGTAGTGTGTCTGTACTGTTTATTATTCGATGGTTACGTTAGTCACGCTACGTTAGTCACACTCCATCTTGAGTAAAGGTGACACTCAAGACTAAAAAAAATTAAAATTTAATAAATGTGTTTTATGTTTTCAAAAGCCAACTTTACACATTTTTCAAATATATCATTCAATTTTTAACACTTGCTTAACTTTGAGAAATTTTTGCCTCACAACATGAGCATTCATTTTCAGGGTTGCAAAAATGTTACGTTAGTCACACTGCTATTTTGGTTGAAAAAATATCTATTGTCAGTAATATTGTTTTAAATTCTTTGCAGAAATGATAAATAGATACCATGTACATTGTAAATCCACCAGCATAACTAAAAACTATTTCTTATCCTTTAAGTTACAAGTAAACACAGTTACAAAAATCAGCTCTGAATGTTACGTTAGTCACCATGGAATGACCCTTTATGAGAAACTAGCCGGGTACCCGACCCTGCCCGGGTTTCGGCCGGGTATGGTGTTTTAGTGACACTCGTTCATGAATTTTTCATTATTAAAGTGCATATCTATAGACACAATGGCTATTTCTGTAAACAATAGTAATTTTTTCTGGCTGGACAAACAAAAAACTGTATTACACACCTTAAATACAAATGCAAGGTACAAATAATGTTTAGGTTAATCGGAAATGTTATGAGCTTGGTACAGGGTGCGGCGGAGAAACTTGCAGACTTGAAAAGTCAACTAAGGGAAAAGTACATCATGTTTTAGTTTACTTTTTATAAGATATTGTACCCATTATGAATTTTTATATTAGTTAGATTTAAAAACTACATCGGGAAGAATGACGGCCCCTGTTCATGATGCACTCATGTACCCTAGATTTGTTGCACTCTTTCGAGCATATCGAGTGATGGGATGTTGGTGATAGTAAGCCGGATGTTGTTCTCCAGGCGTTGCAGGGTCCGGGGCTTGTCGTTGTGAACGATCGATTTGAGATACCCCCATAAAAAATAGTCACAGAGTGTTAAATCGGAAGAGCGGGCCGGCCACGGCACGTCACCTTTCAAGGAGACGTTATCACTCAACTGGTGAACCACAGCAAGTTTGTAGGGATGAAACTGGAGTTCGTTGTGAAGAATTCGTCTCAGTGTCCAATCAAAAATCCCCAAAGCAGCAGCGTGTTTACGCGCCGAACGCCTGGGAGAGACCAAAAACCACTCCCTCACTTTTCCGACGTTTTCTAGGGTTCTGGAAATCCGTTGACCTCCTGGGCCTCTGTTTGCCACACTCTCACTTTCCCTGAATGTTTTCACCCACAAAACAGTCGATTCCCAGCCAGGAATGGGAACAACGGACTGAATTTTGAACCGAGTTCGGAAGGCACGTTCAGTGGCGACCACCGAAAGATTATTTGAAAAGTAAGATTCGGCTGCGAACGCTTGTTGCTCCTTTGTCCAACACATGGCGACAACTAAACTATGAGATAACAAAACTTCAGGACCCTCTCTTTAAAATGAGACTCTTCCCACTCTTTTCTGACCACTCCTTGCTAATTAGCATCCAATTAAAATCAGCAAGTTTCTCTCTCGCACCCTGTAAAATCAATCGCACTGGAGTCAAGTATTTCCAAACATTACACGTAAAATAAGTCCCATCATTAGTTTATATCCTTGTGACTACATTGGTGAAAACATCTTATGTACCTAACTTAGAAATTTTTTGACTATAAACATTTTCTGTTCTCTAACTGTTGCCAAAATCAAATATATTTTTATTTAGTCTCGTTAGCGATTATTGGCACAGATGAATTTAAAAATCCTAAGAAAGCAATAATATTCATACTTACTCCAGTGAAGCCTTGGTTCACATTTTCATCATGATCACTATTAATATTGCTGTTGCCAGGCAATAAATTTTTGCAACAATGGACTGAAAATTTAATCATTTAATGGGGAAACTACATGAAATTTACTACTTTCCGTAATAACTTTTTTAAACTAAGCTTTTTAGAAATAAATTATAACTTATCCTGCTCCCTGTTACTGTAGCTATCTACGGTGAAAAAATGGTTAAAATCGGTCCAGTAGTTTAGAAGATTACCCCGGACATACGGATACAAAAGTAGTCTTTTATGTATATAGATAAAAGCTTAAAGTGATTTTATTCGACTCTTCAGCATTCTCTCAATACTGGTGGATGTCGGTACAAGGGCGGATTCAGAAAATTTTCAAGAGTGGCACAATTGAGCTGTCTTACTTACTTTTTACTATGCATACTGGTCTACAAATATCGATCACAAAGGACTCGGACTTCAGTTTCGAAACATTTCCGGGGAGAGCTCAAAACCTTCTTCCCCAACTACATTGAACTTCGCATAAAACTGCATTTTAAAAACTTCAATATCGAAAAAATTACGTGGAAGGGCCCACCCCTACGGCAGGGCCAATCGCTCCATCGTTCCTCCGTTGTACCCCCCCTATGTCGGTAGAGTCCTGTCTTAGATTATTCGGACATGTTGGAACAAGGGAACTTGAAACTTTTTCAAAGTTGTGGAATTTATAGGGTTTGTTTCTCGTTTTATATGACAAACCGGAAAATCGTTGAGCAAAGCTGGGAAATTGTTTCTCATCCACTAAACTTCCCAGACCTTGCACCCTTCGACTTTACTTATTCCCCTATTCGTCAAACTTTTTGGCTTGCAAAAATAAACAAAAAATAGAAAATAAAAAATAGAAAATAAAAAAATAAATTTCTTTTGACATCTTGAACTCAAATTATGTTTTTCACAATGACTAATTTCAAAAGGCTGTGTGTGTGTGTTGTCTTGTGTGTTCTTTGGTGTCTTGTAATGTGTCTTGTCTTGTCTTGTCTTGTGTGTTGTCTTGCGTGTTGTCTTGCGTGTTGTCTTGTGTGTTGTCTTGTGTGTTGTCTTGTGACCTTTCATGTCTTGTGTGTCATGTCCTGTGTTGCCTTTCATGTCCTGTGTTGTGTGTTGCCTATCAGTTGTCTCGCGTGTAGTATGTGTGTAGTCTTGTGTGTAGTCTTGTGTGTTGTCTTCTGTCTTGTCTTGTCTTAAGTGTTGTCCTGTGTCTTGTCTTATGTGTTGTATGTGTGTTGTCTTGTGAGTTGCCAAGTGTCATTGTCTTATGTGTTATATCTGTACCTCAGAACCAGACTAACGTAAGTCCATTTTCGTCATTTTTCGGTAGAAGGGAAAAACGATTGTCGAATACATTGTTTTTCCCCTCTACTGAAAAATGACGAAAATGGACTTACGTTAGTCTGGTTCTGAGGTACAGATATGTGTGTTGTATTGTGTGTTGTCTGGTGTCTTGCCTTGTGTGTTGTCTGGTGTCTTGTCTTGTGTGTTGTCTGGTGTTGTCTTGTGTGTTGTCTGGTGTTATGTCTTGTGTGTTGTCTTGTCTTGTCTTGTGTCTTGCCTTGACTTGTCTTGTGTCTTGCCTTGACTTGTCTTGTGTCTTGCCTTGACTTCTTGACTTGTCTTGTGTCTTGCCTTGACTTCTTGACTTGTCTTGTGTCTTGCCTTGACTTCTTGACTTGTCTTGTGTCTTGCCTTGACTTGTCTTGTGTCTTGCCTTGACTTGTCTTGTGTCTTGCCTTGACTTGTTTTGTGTCTTGTCTTGTTTTGTCTTGTCTTGTGTGTTGTATGTGTGTTGTTTTGCGTCTTGTGTTGTGTTGTGTGTTGTATATGAGTTGTCTCACATGTAGTATGTGTGTAGTCTTGTGTGTTGTCTTCTGTCTTGTCTTAAGTGTTGTCCTGTGTCTTGTCTTGTCTTGTATGTCGTCTTGTGTCAAGTCTTGTGTCTTGTCTTATGTGTTGTATGTGTGTCGTCTTGTGAGTTTCCTTGTGATTTGTCTTATGTGTTATATGTGTGCTGTCTTGTAAGTAGTCTTGCATGTTGTCTTGTCTTGTATGTTGTCTTGTCTTGTGTCTTGAATTGACTTGTCTTGTGTCTTGCCTGGACTTGTCTTGTGTCTTGCCTTGACTCGTCTTGTATCTTGCCTTGACTCGTCTTGTATCTTGCCTTGACTTGTCTTGTGTCTTGCCTTGTCTTGTTTCTTGTCTTGTGTGTTGTTTTGTGTCTTGTCTTTTGTTGTGAGTTGTATATGAGTTGTCTCGCATGTAGTATGTGTGTAGTCTTGTGTGTCGTCTTCTGTCTTGTCTTATGTCTTGTCTTGTCTTGTGTGTTGTCTTGCGTCTTGTCTTGTCTTTTATGTCGTCTTTTGTCAAGCCTTGTGTCTTGTCTTATGTGTTGTATGTGTGTTGTCTTGTGAGTTGCCTTGTGAGTTGCCTTGTGTTTTGTCTTATGTGTTATAAGTGTGATGTCTTGCGTGTTGTCTTTTCCTGTGTGTTGTCTGGTGTCTTGTCTTGTGTGTTATCTGGTGTCTTGTTTGTGTGTTGTCTGGTGTCTTGTCTTGTGTGTTGTCTTGTGTCCTGTCCTGTCTTGTGTCCTGTCCTGTCTTGTGTCTTGCCTTGCCTTGACTTGTCTTGTGTCTTGCCTTGACTTGTCTTGTATCTTGCCTTGACTTGTCTTGTGTCTTGCCTTGACTTGTCTTGTATCTTGCCTTGACTTGTCTTGTGTCTTGCCTTGACTTGTCTTGTGTCTTGCCTTGACTTGTCCTGTGTCTTGCCTTGACTTGTCTTGTGTCTTGCCTTGACTTGTCTTGGGTCTTGCCTTGACTTTTCTTGTGTCTTGCCTTGACTTGTCTTGGGTCTTGCCTTGATTTGTCTAGTGTCTTGTCTTGTCTTGTGTGCTGTCTTGCGTCTTGTCTTGTCTTTTATGTCGTCTTGTGTCAAGTCTTGTGTCGTGTCTTATGCGTTATATGTGTGTTGTCTTGCATGTTGTCCTGTCCTGTGTGTTGTCTTGTGTCTTGCCTTGACTTGTCTTGTGTGTTATCTGGTGTCTTGTCTTGTGTGTTGTCTGGTGTCTTGTCTTGTGTGTTGTCTTGTGTCCTGTCCTGTCTTGTGTCCTGTCCTGTCTTGTGTCTTGCCTTGACTTGTCTTGTGTCTTGCCTTGACTTGTCTTGTATCTTGCCTTGACTTGTCTTGTGTCTTGCCTTGACTTGTCTTGTATCTTGCCTTGACTTGTCTTGTGTCTTGCCTTGACTTGTCTTGTGTCTTGCCTTGACTTGTCTTGTGTCTTGCCTTGACTTGTCTTGTGTCTTGCCTTGACTTGTCTTGTGTCTTGCCTTGACTTGTCTTGTGTCTTGCCTTGACTTGTCTTGTGTCTTGTCTTGTCTTGTCTTGTGTGTTGTATGTGTGTTGTTTTGTGTCTTGTGTTGTGTTGTGTGTTGTATATGAGTTGTCTCGCATGTAGTATGTGTGTAGTCTTGTGTGTCGTCTTCTGTCTTGTCTTATGTCTTGTCTTGTCTTGTGTGTTGTCTTGCGTCTTGTCTTGTCTTTTATGTCGTCTTTTGTCAAGCCTTGTGTCTTGTCTTATGTGTTGTATGTGTGTTGTCTTGTGAGTTGCCTTGTGAGTTGCCTTGTGTTTTGTCTTATGTGTTATAAGTGTGATGTCTTGCGTGTTGTCTTTTCCTGTGTGTTGTCTGGTGTCTTGTCTTGTGTGTTATCTGGTGTCTTGTCTTGTGTGTTGTCTGGTGTCTTGTCTTGTGTGTTGTCTTGTGTCCTGTCCTGTCTTGTGTCCTGTCCTGTCTTGTGTCTTGCCTTGACTTGTCTTGTGTCTTGCCTTGACTTGTCTTGTGTCTTGCCTTGACTTGTCTTGTATCTTGCCTTGACTTGTCTTGTGTCTTGCCTTGACTTGTCTTGTATCTTGCCTTGACTTGTCTTGTGTCTTGCCTTGACTTGTCTTGTGTCTTGCCTTGACTTGTCCTGTGTCTTGCCTTGACTTGTCTTGTGTCTTGCCTTGACTTGTCTTGGGTCTTGCCTTGACTTTTCTTGTGTCTTGCCTTGACTTGTGTTGGGTCTTGCCTTGATTTGTCTAGTGTCTTGTCTTGTCTTGTGTGCTGTCTTGCGTCTTGTCTTGTCTTTTATGTCGTCTTGCGTCAAGTCTTGTGTCGTGTCTTATGCGTTATATGTGTGTTGTCTTGCATGTTGTCCTGTCCTGTGTGTTGTCTTGTGTCTTGCCTTGACTTGTCTTGTGTCTTGCCTTGACTTGTCTTGTGTCTTGCCTTGACTTGTCTTGTGTCTTGCCTTGACTTGTCTTGTGTCTTGTCTTGTCTTAAGTGTTGTCTTGTGTCTCGTTCTTGTCTTGTATGTCGTCTTGTGTCAAGTCTTGTGTCTTGTCTTATGTGTTGTATGGTAGTTGTCTTGTGAGTTGCCTTGTGTTTTGTCTTATGTGTTATATGTGTGCTGTCTTGTAAGTAGTCTTGCATGTTGTCTTGTCTTGTATGTTGTCTTGTGTTTTGTCTTGTCTTTTGTCTTGCCTTGACTTGTCTTGTGTCTTGTCTTGACTTGTCTTGTGTCTTGGATTGACTCGTCTTGTGTCTTGGATTGACTCGTCTTGTGTCTTGCCTTGACTTGTCTTGTGTCTTGCCTTGACTTGTCTTGTGTCTTGCCTTGACTTGTCTTGTGTCTTGCCTTGACTTGTCTTGTGTCTTGTCTTGTCTTGTCTTGTGTGTTGTATGTGGGTAATTCCATTGTGACTAACATAACATTTAGAGTAAATTTTTAATCTTTCTTTCTGTGTGTGAGCCTTATTTTTGTCACAATACCAAAAACAAGGTGTTATTCTTCTCCGCATAGATGAGTTGTTTAAGTTAATATACAAAAAGAATAATATTAATTTCATTTTTGGCAGTTAGAGGACATTTTGATCAACGTGACTAACATAACAGATTTGAAACAGATCTGTTATGTTAGTCACGTTGATCAAAATGTCCTCTAACTGCCAAAAATGAAATTAATATTATTCTTTTTGTATATTAACTTAAACAACTCATCTATGCGGAGAAGAATAACACCTTGTTTTTGGTATTGTGACAAAAATAAGGCTCACACACAGAAAGAAAGATTAAAAATTTACTCTAAATGTTATGTTAGTCACAATAGAATTACCCATGTGTGTTGTTTTGTGTCTTGTGTTGTGTTGTATGTGAGTTGTCTCACATGTAGTATGTGTGTAGTTTTGTGTGTTGTCTTCTGTCTTGTCTTAAGTGTTGTCCTGTGTCTTGTCTTGTCTTGTATGTCGTCTTGTGTCAAGTCTTGTGTCTTGTCTTATGTGTTGTATGTGTGTTGTCTTGTGAGTTGCCTTGTGTTTTGTCTTATGTGTTATATGTGTGCTGTCTTGTAAGTAGTCTTGCATGTTGTCTTGTCTTGTATGTTGTCTTGTGTTTTGTCTTGTCTTGTGTCTTGCCTTGACTTGTCTTGTGTCTTGCCTTGACTTGTCTTGTGTGTTGTATGTGTGTTGTTTTGTGTCTTGTGTTGTGTTGTGTGTTGTATATGAGTTGTCTCGCATGTAGTATGTGTGTAGTCGTGTGTGTTGTCTTCTGTCTTGTCTTGTCTTAAGTGTTGTCTTGTGTCTCGTTCTTGTCTTGTATGTCGTCTTGTGTCAAGTCTTGTGTCTTGTCTTATGTGTTGTATGGTAGTTGTCTTGTGAGTTGCCTTGTGTTTTGTCTTATGTGTTATATGTGTGCTGTCTTGTAAGTAGTCTTGCATGTTGTCTTGTCTTGTATGTTGTCTTGTGTTTTGTCTTGTCTTGTGTCTTGCCTTGACTTGTCTTGTGTCTTGTCTTGACTTGTCTTGTGTCTTGGATTGACTCGTCTTGTGTCTTGCCTTGACTTGTCTTGTGTCTTGCCTTGACTTGTCTTGTTTCTTGTCTTGTGTGTTGTCTTGTGTCTTGCCTTGACTTGTCTTGTGCCTTGCCTTGACTTGTCTTGTGTCTTTCCTTGACTTGTCTTGTGTCTTGCCTTGACTAGTCTTGTGTCTTGCCTTGACTAGTCTTGGGTCTTGCCTTGACTTGTCTTGTGCCTTGTCTTGTGTTGTGTGTTGTATATGAGTTGTCTCGCGTGTAGTATGTGTGTAGTCTTGTGTGATGTCTTCTGTCTTGTCTCATGTCTTGTCTTGTCTTGTGTGTTGTCTTGTGTCTTGTCTTGTCTTTTATGTCGTCTTGTGTCAAGTCTTGTGTCTTGTCTTATGTGTTATATGTGTGTTGTCTTGTCCTGTGTGTTGTCTTGTCTTGTGTGTTGTCTGGTGTGTTGTCTTGTGTCTTGCCTTGACTTGTCTGGTGTGTTGTCTTGTGTCTTGCCTTGACTTGTCTTGTGTCTTGACTTGACTTGTCTTGTGTCTTGACTTGACTTGTCTTGTGTCTTGTCTTGTCTTGTGTGTTGTATGTGTGTTGTTTTGTGTCTTGTCTTTTGGTTTGAGTTGTATATGAGTTGTCTCGCGTGTAGTATGTGTGCAGTCTTGTGTGTTGTCTTCTGTCTTGTCTTATGTCTTGTCTTGTCTTGTGTCTTGTCTTGTCTTTTATGTCGTCTTTTGTCAAGTCTTGTGTCTTGTCTTATGTGTTGTATGTGTGTTGTCTTGTGAGTTGCATTGTGAGTTGCCTTGTGTTTTGTCTTATGTGTTATAAGTGTGATGTCTTGCGTGTTGTCTTGTCCTGTGTGTTGTCTGGTGTCTTGTCTTGTGTGTTATCTGGTGTCTTGTCTTGTGTGTTGTCTGGTGTCTTGTCTTGTATGTTGTCTTGTGTCCTGTCTTGTCTTGTGTCTTGCCTTGACTTGTCTTGTGTCTTGCATTGACTTGTCTTGTGTCTTGCCTTGACTTGTCTTGTGTCTTGCCTTGACTTGTCTTGTGTCTTGCCTTGACTTGTTTTGTGTCTTGCCTTGACTTGTCTTGTGTGTTGTATGTGTGTTGTTTTGTGTCTTGTGTTGTGTTGTCTGTTGTATATGAGTTGTCTCGCATGTAGTATGTGTGTTGTTTTGTGTCTTGTGTTGTGTTGTCTGTTGTATATGAGTTGTCTCGCATGTAGTATGTGTGTAGTCTTGTGTGTTGTCTTCTGTCTTGTCTTAAGTGTTGTCCTGTGCCTTGTCTTGTCTTGTATGTCATCTTGTGTCAAGTCTTGTGTCTTGTCTTATGTGTTGTATGTGTGTTGTCTTGTGAGTTGCCTTGTGTTTTGTCTTATGTGTTATATGTGTGCTGTCTTGTAAGTAGACTTGCATGTTGTCTTGTCTTGTATGTTGTCTTGTCTTGTGTGTTGTCTTGTGTCCTGTCCTGTCTTGTGTCTTGCCTTGACTTGTCTTGTGTCTTGCCTTGACTTGTCTTGTATCTTGCCTTGACTTGTCTTGTGTCTTGCCTTGACTTGTCTTGTGTCTTGCCTTGACTTGTCTTGTGTCTTGCCTTGACTTGTCTTGTGTCTTGCCTTGACTTGTCTTGTGTGTTGTATGTGTGTTGTTTTGTGTCTTGTGTTGTGTTGTGTGTTGTATGTGAGTTGTCTCGCATGTAGTATGTGTGTAGTTTTGTGTGTTGTCTTCTGTCTTGTCTTAGGTGTTGTCCTGTGTCTTGTCTTGTCTTGTATGTCGTCTTGTGTCAAGTCTTGTGTCTTGTCTTATGTGTTGTATGTGTGTTGTCTTGTGAGTTGCCTTGTGTTTTGTCTTATGTGTTATGTGTGTGCTGTCTTGTAAGTAGTCTTGCATGTTGTTTTGTCTTATGTGTTATGTGTGTGCTGTCTTGTAAGTAGTCTTGCATGTTGTCTTGTCTTGTATGTTGTCTTGTGTTTTGTCTTGTCTTGTGTCTTGACTTGACTTGTCTTGTGTCTTGCCTTGACTTGTCTTGTGTCTTGCCTTGACTTGTCTTGTGTCTTGCCTTGACTCGTCTTGTGTCTTGCCTTGACTTGTCTAGTGTCTTGCCTTGACTTGTCTTGTGTCTTGACTTGACTTGTCTTGTGTCTTGTCTTGTCTTGTGTGTTGTATGTGTGTTGTTTTGTGTCTTGTCTTTTGGTGTGAGTTGTATATGAGTTGTCTCGCGTGTAGTATGTGTGTAGTCTTGTGTGTTGTCTTCTGTCTTGTCTTAAGTGTTGTCCTGTGTCTTGTCTTGTCTTGTATGTCGTCTTGTGTCAAGTCTTGTGTCTTGTCTTATGTGTTGTATGTGTGTTGTCTTGTGAGTTGCCTTGTGTTTTGTCTTATGTGTTATATGTGTGCTGTCTTGTAAGTAGTCTTGCATGTTGTCTTGTCTTGTGTGTTGTCTTGTGTTTTGTCTTGTCTTGTGTCTTGCCTTGACTTGTCTTGTGTCTTGCCTTGACTTGTCTTGTGTCTTGCCTTGACTCGTCTTGTGTCTTGCCTTGACTTGTCTTGTGTCTTGCCTTGACTTGTCTTGTTTCTTGTCTTGTGTGTTGTTTTGTGTCTTGTCTTTTGTTGTGAGTTGTATATGAGTTGTCTCGCATGTAGTATGTGTGTAGTCTTGTGTGTTGTCTTCTGTCTTGTCTTATGTCTTGTCTTGTCTTGTGTGTTGTCTTGCGTCTTGTCTTGTCTTTTATGTCGTCTTGTGTCTTGTCTTGTCTTTTATGTCGTCTTGTGTCAAGTCTTGTGTCGTGTCTTATGTGTTATATGTGTGTAGTCTTGCATGTTGTCTTGTCCTGTGTGTTGTCTTGTGTTTTGCCTTGACTTGTCTTGTGTCTTGCCTTGACTTGTCTTGTTTGTTGTATGTGTGTTGTTTTGTGTCTTGTGTTGTGTTGTCTGTTGTATATGAGTTGTCTCGCATGTAGTATGTGTGTAGTCTTGTGTGTTGTCTTCTGTCTTGTCTTAAGTGTTGTCCTGTGTCTTGTCTTGTCTTGTATGTCGTCTTGTGTCAAGTCTTGTGTCTTGTCTTATGTGTTGTATGTGTGTTGTCTTGTGAGTTGCCTTGTAATTTGTCTTATGTTTTATATGTGTGCTGTCTTGTAAGCAGTGTTGGGCATTAATCAACTAAAGTCTCAATAGACTAAAGTAATCATTGCACTTTTTAATTTAGATTAATTTAATGTGATTGAATTCAATTCGCAGACGATGATTAAAGTTAGTTCAAACTAACTTAGTCAGTCTGTGAAAATGATTAATTTAGTGCAGTTTAATTTAGTTCAGATTAAATTAATCAAATTGATTTAGTCGAAACTAAAGTAATCAGATTGATTTAGTCGTGACTAATATAATCAGATTGAATTTCAATGGACTAAAATTAGACTAAAATTAAAATTCAGATTTATGTAAATCTAGATTGATTTTAAACTGATACTGAGATATAGTACATGTACTTTTGCATACATATACACGCGTACACGAGAAATTACATGTATTTACGTGGAAACACGAGTGAATACGAGTATATAAGAGCTTTTTATATGCAAACACGAGTATACACGTACTACCCCGAATATACTCGTGTATAGGGTTACATTTGTATTTATGCGACTATATACACATATTTACGGGAATACACGAGTTAATACGAGTATACAAGAGCATATATATGCAAACACAAGTATATACGTACTAACCCGAGTATACTCGTGTATATGGTTATATTTGTATTTATGTCATTATATACACACATTTACGGGTATACACGAGTTAATACGCGTATATAAGAGCATATATATGCAAACACGAGTATATGCGTATTATCCCGAGTATATTCGTGTTTTGGGTTATAATCGTATTTATGCGCTCATATACACATATTTACGTGTATACACAAGTTAATACGAGTATATAAGAGCATATATATGCACACACGAGTATATACGTACTATCCCGAGTATACTCGTGAAAAGGTTTTATATTCGTATTTATGAGCTTAAATACATATATTTACGTCTACGCACATGTTAATACGAGTATATAAGAGCGTATATATGCAAACACGAGTATATGCGTACTATCCCGAGTATACTCGTGTATAGGGTTATATTCGTATTTATGCGCTCATATACACATATTTAAGTGTATACACGAGTTAATACGAGTATATAAGAGCAAATACATGCAAACACGAGTATATACGTACTATCCCGAGTATACTCGTGTATAGGGTAATATTCGTATATTTATGTGATCATATACATATATTTACGTGTATACACGAGTTAATACGAGTATATAAGAGCATATGCATGCAAACTCGAGTATATACGTTCTATCCCGTGTATACTCGGGTATAGGGTTATATTTGTATTTATGCGCTTATATACATACATTTTTATGCATATACGAGTAAATTCGGGTATTTACGAGTAAACATGAAAATATACGTGTGAACCCGAGTATACTCGTGTGTAGGGGCATGTTTGTATTTCTGCTCTTGTATACAAACAGAAATAAGCACATACGAGTAAATATACTAGTATATACTAGTAAACAGGAGCATACACTAGTATATACTAGTAGCATACACTAGTATATACTAGTAAACAGGAGTATATACGAGTTAACACGAGTATACTCGGGATAGTACGTATATACTCGTGTTTGCATATATATGCTCTCATATACTCGTATTAACTCGTGTGTACCCGTAAATGTATGTATATAAGCGCATAAATACAAATATAATCCCTATATACAAGAGTAAACTCGGGATAGTACGTATATACTCGTGTTTGCACAAATATGCTCTTATATACTCGTATTAACTCGTGTGTACCCGTAAATGGATGTATATAAGCGCATAAATACAAATATAATCCCTATACACGAGTATACTCGGGATAGTACGTATATACTCGTGTTTGCCTAAATATGCTCTCATATACTCGTAGTAACTCGCGTGTACCCGTAAATGTTCGTATATAAGCGCATAAATACAAATATAACCCTATACACGAGTATACTCGGGATAGTTCGTATATACTCGTGTTTGCATATTTTTGCTCTCATATACTCGTATTAACTCGTGTGTACCTGTAAATGATGTATATAAGCGAATAAATACAAATATAACCCTATACACGAGTATACTCGGGATAGTACGTATATACTCGTGTTTGCATATATATGCTCTCATATACTCGTATTAACTCGTGTGTACCTGTAAATGATGTATACAAGCGAATAAATACAAATATAACCCTATACACGAGTATACTCGGGATAGTACGTATATACTCGTGTTTGCATATATATGCTCTCATATACTCGTATTAACTCGTGTGTACCTGTAAATGATGTACATAAGCGAATAAATACAAATATAACCCTATACAAGAGTATACTCGGGATAGTACGTATATACTCGTGTTTGCATAAATATGCTCTCATATACTCGTATTAACTCGTGTGTACCCGTAAATGTGTGTATATAAGCGCATAAATACAAATATAACCCTATACACGAGTATACTCGGGATAGTACGTATATACTCGTGTTTGCATAAATATGCTCTCATATACTCGTAGTAACTCGTGTATACCCGTAAATGTTCGTATATAAGCGCATAAATACAAATATAATCCTATACACGAGTATACTCGGAATAGTACGTATATACTCGTGTTTGCATATATATGCTCTTATATACTCGTATTAACTCGTGTGTACCCGTAAATGCATGTATATAAGCTCAGAAATACAAATATGTCCATACACACGAGTATACTCGGGTTCGCACGTATATACCCGAATTAACTCGTAAAAACCCGAATTCACACGTATCTGTGTGTAAATGTGTATGTACAAGCGCAGAAATACAAATTATCCCTAACACACGAGTACACTCGTGTTAACTCGTATATACTCGAGTTTACACGCATATACTCGTGCATACCCATACTTACTCTAATATGACGTAAATGTTTGTATATAAGCGCAGAAATACAACTATTATCCACCACACGAGTATACTCGTGTTAACTCGTTTCTACCCCTGTTTACAAGAACATACTTTAAATACCCATATCGAATTTAATCGTAAATAAATTACTCAGACTGAAATCAATTTTATTAGTTTTAATCAAATTGAATTTAGTGCAATTACTTTTAGTCTGACTAAAATTAATCTGACTAATTTAGTCTTGATTAAATCAATCTGAACTAAATTAGTTTTTTTCACCAACTAACGAAGTTAGTTTGAACTAACGTTAATCGTCGGCAAATTAAATAGTTCAAATTTTAAGTAATCTGAACTAAATGCGAGTCAGATTACTTTAGTCAACTAATCAATCGATTAAAAATTTAGTTGATTTTTTTAGCTCTTGCCCAACACTGCTTGTAAGTAGTCTTGCTTGTTGTCTTGTCTTGTATGTTGTCTTGTCTTGTATGTTGTCTTGTCTTGTGTCCTGTCCTGTCTTGTGTCTTGCCTTGACATTTCTTGTGTCTTGCCTTGACTTTTCTTGTGTCTTGCCTTGACTTGTCTTGTATCTTGCCTTGACTTGTCTTGTGTCTTGCCTTGACTTGTCTTGTGTCTTGCCTTGACTTGTCTTGTGTCTTATCTTGTCTTGTCTTGTGTGTTGTATGTGTGTTGTTTTGTGTCTTGTGTTGTGTTATGTGTTGTATGTGAGTTGTCTCGCATGTAGTATGTGTGTAGTTTTGTGTGTTGTCTTCTGTCTTGTCTTAAGTGTTGTCCTGTGTCTTGTCTTGTCTTGTATGTCGTCTTGTGTCAAGTCTTGCGTCTTGTCTTATGTGTTGTATGTGTGTTGTCTTGTGAGTTGCCTTGTGTTTTGCCTTATGTGTTATATGTGTGCTGTCTTGTAAGTAGTCTTGCATATTGTCTTGTCTTGTATGTTGTCTTGTGTTTTGTCTTGTCTTGTGTCTTGCCTTGACTTGTCTTGTGTCTTGCCTTGACTTGTCTTGTGTCTTGCCTTGACTCGTCTTGTGTCTTGCTTTGACTCGTCTTGTGTCTTGACTTGACTTGTCTTGTTTCTTGTCTTGTGTGTTGTTTTGTGTCTTGTCTTTTGTTGTGAGTTGTATATGAGTTGTCTCGCATGTAGTATGTGTGTAGTCTTGTGTGTTGTCTTCTGTCTTGTCTTACGTCTTGTCTTGCCTTGTGTGTTGTCTTGCGTCTTGTCTTGTCTTTTATGTCGTCTTGTGTCTTGTCTTGTCTTTTATGTCGTCTTGTGTCAAGTCTTGTGTCGTGTCTTATGTGTTATATGTGTGTTGTCTTGCATGTTGTCTTGTCCTGTGTGTTGTCTTGTGTCTTGCCTTGACTTGTCTTGTGTCTTGCCTTGACTTGTTTTGTGTCTTGCCTTGACTTGTCTTGTGTCTTGCCTTGACTTGTCTTGTGTCTTGTCTTGTCTTGTGTGTTGTATGTGTGTTGTATTGTGTTGTGTGTTGTATAATAGTTGTCTCGCATGTAGTATGTGTGTAGTCTTGTGTGTTGTCTTCTGTCTTGTCTTGTCTTAAGTGTTGTCCTGTGTCTTGTCTTGTCTTGTATGTCGTCTTGTGTCAAGTCTTGTGTCTTGTCTTATGTGTTGTATGTGTGTTGTCTTGTGAGTTGCCTTGTGTCGTGTCTTATGTGTTATATGTGTGTTGTCTTGCGTGTTGTCTTGTCCTGTGTGTTGTCTGGTGTGTTGTCTTGTGTCTTGCCTTGACTTGTCTTGTGTCTTGCCTTGACTTGTCTTGAGTCTTGCCTTGACTTGTCTTGTGTCTTGCCTTGTCTTGTCTTGTGTCTTGTCTTGTCTTGTCTTGTGTGTTGTATGTGCGTTGTTTTGTGTCTTGTCTTTTGGTGTGAGTTGTATATGAGTTGTCTCGCGTGTAGTATGTGTGTAGTCTTGTGTGTTGTCTTCTGTCTTGTCTTATGTCTTGTCTTGTCTTGTGTCTTGTCTTGTCTTTTATGTCGTCTTTTGTCAAGTCTTGTGTCTTGTCTTATGTGTTGTATGTGTGTTGCCTTGTGAGTTGCCTTGTCTTTTGTCTTATGTGTTATATGTGTGTTGTCTTGCCCTGTGTGTTGTCTGGTGTCTTGTCTTGTGTGTTATCTGGTGTCTTGTGTGCTATCTGGTGTCTTGTCTTGTGTGTTGTCTGGTGTCTTGTCTTGTGTGTTGTCTTGTGTCCTGTTCTGTCTTGTGTCTTGCCTTGACTTGTCTTGTGTCTTGCCTTGACTTGTCTTGTGTCTTGCCTTGACTTGTCTTGTGTCTTGCCTTGACTTGTCTTGTGTCTTGTCTTATCTTGTCTTGTGTGTTGTATGTGTGTTGTTTTGTGTCTTGTGTTGTGTTGTGTCGTGTATGTG
The DNA here is from genome assembly GCA_038373865.1 of Uloborus plumipes. Classification (NCBI taxonomy): domain Eukaryota; kingdom Metazoa; phylum Arthropoda; class Arachnida; order Araneae; family Uloboridae; genus Uloborus; species Uloborus plumipes. Next base: position 51,107 of record JAXGGA010001760.1, on the reverse strand, counting down.
AGTTGTCTCGCATGTAGTATGTGTGTAGTTTTGAGTGTTGTCTTCTGTCTTGTCTTAAGTGTTGTCCTGTGTCTTGTCTTGTCTTGTATGTTGTCTTGTGTCAAGTCTTGTGTCTTGTCTTATGTGTTGTATGTGTGTTGTCTTGTGAGTTGCCTTGTGTTTTGTCTTATGTGTTATATGTGTGCTGTCTTGTAAGTAGTCTTGCATGTTGTCTTGTCTTGTGTGTTGTCTTGTGTTTTGTCTTGTCTTGTGTCTTGCCTTGACTTGTCTTGTGTCTTGCCTTGACTTGTCTTGTGTCTTGCCTTGACTCGTCTTGTGTCTTGCCTTGACTTGTCTTGTGTCTTGCCTTGACTTGTCTTGTGTCTTGTCTTGTCTTGTGTGTTGTTTTTGTGTCTTGTCTTTTGTTGTGAGTTGTATATGAGTTGTCTCGCATGTAGTATGTGTGTAGTCTTGTGTGTTGTCTTCTGTTTTGTCTTATGTCTTGTCTTGCGTCTTGTCTTGTCTTTTATGTCGTCTTGTGTCAAGTCTTGTGTCTTGTCTTATGTGTCGTATGTGTGTTGTCTTGTGAGTTGCCTTGTGTCTGTCTTATGTGTTATATGTGTGTTGTCTTGCATGTTGTCTTGTCTTGTGTGTTGTCTTGTGTTTTGCCTTGACTTGTCTTGTGTCTTGCCTTGACTTGTCTTGTGTGTTGTGTGTGTGTTGTTTTGTGTCTTGTGTTGTGTTGTGTGTTGTATATGAGTTGTCTCGCATGTAGTATGTGTGTAGTCTTGTCTGTTGTCTTCTGACTTGTCTTGTCTTGTGTGTTGTCTTGTGTCTTGTCTTGTCTTTTATGTCGTGTTGTGTCAAGTCTTGTGTCTTGTCTTATGTGTTGTATGTGTGTTGTCTTGTGAGTTGCCTTGTGTCGTGTCTTATGTGTTATATGTGTGTTGTCTTGTCCTGTGTGTTGTCTTGTCCTGTGTGTTGTCTGGTGTGTTGTCTTGTGTGTTGTCTTGTGTCTTGCCTTGACTTGTCTTGTGTCTTGCCTTGACTTGTCTTGTGTCTTGCCTTGACTTGTCTTGTGTCTTGCCTTGACTTGTCTTGTGTCTTGCCTTGACTTGTCTTGTGTCTGCCTTGACTTGTCTTGTGTCTTGCCTTGACTTGTCTTGTGTGTTGTATGTGTGTTGTTTTGTGTCTTGTGTTGTGTTGTGTGTTGTATATGAGTTGTCTCGCATGTAGTATTGTCTTGTCTTGTGTGTTGTCTTGTGTCTTGTCTTGTCTTGTATGTCGTCTTTGTCAGTCTTGTGTCTTGTCTTATGTGTTGTATGTGTGTTGTCTTGTGAGTTGCCTTGTGTCTTGTCTTATGTGTTATGTGTGTGCTGTCTTGTAAGTAGTCTTGCATGTTGTCTTGTCTTGTATGTTGTCTTGTGTTTTGTCTTGTCTTGTGTCTTGACTTGACTTGGCTTGTGTCTTGCCTTGACTTGTCTTGTGTCATGCCTTGACTTGCCTTGTGTCTTGCCTTGACTTGTCTTGTGTCTTGCCTTGACTCGTCTTGTGTCTTGCCTTGACTTGTCTAGTGTCTTGCCTTGACTTGTCTTGTTTCATGTCTTGTGTGTTGTTTTGTGTCTTGTCTTCTGTTGTGTGTTGTATATGAGTTGTATCGCGTGTAGTATGTGTGTAGTCTTGTGTGTTGTCTTCTGTCTTGTCTTGTCTTGTGTGTTGTCTTGTGTCTTGTCTTGTCTTTTATGTCGTGTTGTGTCAAGTCTTGTGTCTTGTCTTATGTGTTGTATGTGTGTGGTCTTGTGAGTTGCCTTGTGTTTTGTCTTATGTGTTATATGTGTGCTGTCTTGTAAGTAGTCTTTGCATGTTGTCTTGTCTTGTCTTGTGTCTTGCCTTGACTTGTCTTGTGTGTTGTATGTGTGTTGTTTTGTGTCTTGTGTTGTGTTGTGTGTTGTATATGAGTTGTCTCGCATGTAGTATGTGTGTAGTCTTGTGTGTTGTCTTATGTCTTGTCTTGTCTTGTGTGTTGTCTTGCGTCTTGTCTTGTCTTTTATGTCGTCTTGTGTCTTGTCTTGTCTTTTATGTCGTCTTGTGTCAAGTCTTGTGTCGTGTCTTATGTGTTGTATGTATGTTGTCTTGTGAGTTGCCTTGTGTTTTGTCTTATGTGTTATATGTGTGCTGTCTTGTAAGTAGTCTTGCATGTTGTCTTGTCTTGTGTGTTGTCTTGTGTTTTGTCTTGTCTTGTGTCTTGCCTTGACTTGTCTTGTATCTTGTTGTGAGTTGTATATGAGTTGTCTCGCATGTAGTATGTGTGTAGTCTTGTGTGTTGTCTGCTGTCTTGTCTTATGTCTTGTCTTGTCTTGTGTGTTGTCTTGTGTGTTGTCTTGCGTCTTGTCTTGTCTTTTATGTCGTCTTGTGTCTTGTCTTGTCTTTTATGTCGTCTTGTGTCAAGTCTTGACTTGTCTTGTTTCTTGTCTTGTGTATTGTTTTGTGTCTTGTCTTCTGTTGTGTGTTGTATATGAGTTGTATCGCGTGTAGTATGTGTGTAGTCTTGTGTGTTGTCTTTTGACTTGTCTTGTCTTTTGTGTTGTCTTGTGTCCTCTCTTGTCTTTTATGTCGTGTTGTGTCAAGTCTTGTGTCTTGTCTTATGTGTTGTATGTTTGTTGTCTTGTGAGTTGCCTTGTGTCGTGTCTTATGTGTTATATGTGTGTTGTCTTGTGTCTTGCCTTGACTTGTCTTGTGTCTTGCCTTGACTTGTCTTGTGCCTTGTCTTGTCTTGTCTTGTGTGTTGTATGTGTGTTGTCTTGCGTCTTGTCTTGTAATGTGTGTTGTATATGAGTTGTCTCGCGTGTAGTATGTGTGTAGTTTTGTGTGATGTCTTCTGTCTTGTCTCATGTCTTGTCTTGTCTTGTGTCTTGTCTTGTCTTTTATGTCGTCTTGTGTCAAGTCTTGTGTCAAGTCTTGTGTCTTGTCTTATGTGTTGTATGTGTGTTGACTTGTGAGTTGTGTTGTGTCTTGTCTTATGTGTTATATGTGTGTTGTCTTGTCCTGTGTGTTGTCTGGTGTCTTGTCTTGTGTGTTATCTGGTGTCTTGTCTTGTGTGTTGTCTGGTGTCTTGTCTTGTGTGTTGTCTTGTGTCCTGTCTTGTCTCGTGTCTTGCCTTGACTTGCCTTGACTTGTCTTGTGTCTTGCCTTGACTTGTCTTGTGTCTTGTCTTGTCTTGTGTGTTGTATGTGTGTTGTCTTGTGTCTTGTCTTGTGTCTTGTCTTGTCTTGTGTGTTGTATGTGTGTTGTCTTGTGTCTTGTCTTGTCTTTTATGTCGTCTTGTGTCAAGTCTTGTGTCTTGTCTTATGTGTTGTATGTGTGTTGTCTTGTGAGTTGCCTTGTGTCGTGTCTTATGTGTTATATGTGTTTTGTCTTGTCCTGTGTGTTGTCTTGCGTGTTGTCTTGTGTCTTGCCTTGTGTCTTGCCTTGACTTGTCTTGTGTCTTGCTTTGACTTGTGTCTTGTGTCTTGTCTTGTCTTGTCTTGTGTGTTGTATATGTCTTGTTTTGTGTCTTGTATGTCGTCTTGGGTCAAGTCTTGTGTCTTGTCTTGTCTTGTCTTGTCTTGTGTGTTGTCTTGTGTCTTGTCTTGTCTTTTATGTCGTGTTGTGTCAAGTCTTGTGTCTTGTCTTATGTGTTGTATGTGTGTTGTCTTGTGAGTTGCCTTGTGTCGTGTCTTATGTGTTATATGTGTGTTGTCTTGTCCTGTGTGTTGTCTGGTGTCTTGTCTTGTGAGTTATCTGGTGTCTTGTCTTGTGTGTTGACTTGTGTCTTGCTTTGTTTGTCTTGTGTGTTATCTGGTGTCTTGTCTTGTGTGTTGTCTTGTGTCTTGCCTTGACTTGTCTTGTGTCTTGCCTTGACTTGTCTTGGGTCTTGCCTTGGCTTGTCTTGTGCCTTGTCTTGTCTTGTCTTGTGTGTTGTATTTGTGTTGTCTTGTGTCTTGTCTTGTGTTGTGTGTTGTATATGAGTTGTCTCGCGTGTAGTATGTGTGTAGTCTTGTGTGATGTCTTCTGTCTTGTCTTGTGTCTTGTCTTGTCTTTTATGTCGCCTTGTGTCAAGTCTTGTGTCTTGTCTTATGTGTTGTATGTGTGTTGTCTTGTGAGTTGCCTTGTGTCTTGTCTTATGTGTTATATGTGTGTTGTCTTGTCCTGTGTGTTGTCTGGTGTCTTGTCTTGTGTGTTATCTGGTGTCTTGTCTTGTGTGTTGTCTGGTGTCTTGTCTTGTGTGTTGTCTTGTGTCCTGTCTTGTCTTGTGTCTTGCCTTGACTTGTCTTGTGTCTTGCCTTGGCTTGTCTTGTGTCTTGCCTGGACTTGTCTTGTTTCTTGTCTCGTGTCTTGTCTTGTCTTGTCTTGTCTTGTGTGTTGTATGTGTGTTGTTTTGTGTGTTGTGTTGTGTGTTGTATATGAGTTGTCTCGCATGTAGTATGTGTGTAGTCTCGTGTGTTGTCTTCTGTCTTGTGTTGTCTTAAGTGTTGTCTTGTGTCTTGTCTTGTCTTGTATGTCGTCTTGTGTCAAGTCTTGTGTCTTATCTTATGTGTTGTATGTGTGTTGTCTTGTGAGTTGCCTTGTGTTTTGTCTCCTGTGTTATATGTGTGCTGTCTTGTAAGTAGTCTTGTCTTGTGTCTGTCTTGTGTCTTGTATTGTCTTGTGTCTTGCCTTGACTTGTCTTGTGTCTTGCCTTGACTCGTCTTGTGTCTTGCCTTGACTTGTCTTGTGTCTTGCCTTGACTTGTCTTGTGTCTTGCCTTGACTTGTCTTGTGTCTTGCCTTGACTTGTCTTGTGTCTTGCCTTGACTTGTCTTGTGTCTTATCTTGTCTTGTCTGGTGTGTTGTTTTGTGTCTTGTCTTGTGGTGTGAGTTGTATATGAGTTGTCTCGCGTGTAGTATGTGTGTATTCTTGTGTGTTGTCTTCTGTCTTGTCTTATGTCTTGTCTTGTCTTGTGTGTTGTCTTGTGTCTTGTCTTGTGTTGTGTGTTGTATATGAAATGTCTCGCGAGTAGTATGTGTGTAGTCTTGTGTGTTGTCTTCTGTCTTGTCTTGTCTTGTGTGTTGTCTTGTGTGTTGTCTTGTGTTTTGTCTTATGTGTTGTCTTCTCTCTTGTGTGTTGTCTTGTGTGTTGTCTTGTGTGTTGTATGTGTGTTGTCTTGTGAGTTGCCTTTTGTCTTGTCTTATGTGTTATATGTGTGTTGTCTGGTGTGTTGTCTTGTCTTGTCTTGTGTGTTGTCTTGTGTCTTGTCTTATGTGTTATATGTGTGTTGTCTGGTGTGTTGTCTTGTCTTGTCTTGTGTGTTGTCTTGTGAGTTGCCTTGTGTCTAGTCTTATGTGTTATATGTGTGTTGTCTGGTGTGTTGTCTTGTGCAGGGTTGTCAGATTTAAGAACTGAAAATACGGGACATTCTCTAAAGGGGGGGGGGTTGAGAGATGAAGTCTAAAGGTTGAATTTTTATAACCTTTACTTCAATATGAAACGTTTTTCACAAATATAAATGAAGAGGAAAAGACTCAATGGTAATATGGATAAAATCTTCATTTTTTTACATTGCATAGTTATTTTTCGTCATGAATATTAGTGGGAAAAGATTTAACACTAATTATTGTGAAAATTCGTATTTACCTGTTATTAACCCCCTCCTTCCTGGGGCAGGCCCTTCATTTCCAATTTTCTGGAGGGAGGGGGGGCAAAAGGTAAATTATAGCAAATTTCAAAGTAAATCTCTACTAATAATAAAGCTGAAGTTTTGTCTTTCTTTCTTTCTGTCCTTTTGTCTGTCTGTTACGCGCGTAGCGCCAAAACCGTTCGGTCGATTTTCATGCCATTTGGTACAAAATTAGTTTGTAGCATGTAGTTTTGCACCTCGAAGCGATTTTTCAAAAATTCCATTTCGTTCTTTTCCTATTCGAATTCTTAGCAGAAATTCGATAAAATAGTGAAGAAATATTTCACACATATTTTCAAGTCTTATGTCATTCGAAAGCTTGAAATTTTCTGCAAAAATGAAGTTTTTTCGAAGTTTCTACGATCATCAGGAGAGCTGTAACAATTGTTTTTAGAATCCCGGAATTCAAGGCTTACCTTCAGTAAAGCAAGCCAAACGATTCTAAAATGGTTTTGCTCGAGAATAAAATTTGTTTGAAAAGAGAGATGAAATGAATTATTTTATCAACGGAAATCAACTTTTCATGTTGTTACCATGGTTACGTGTTCATACTTATTTTTGTTTCGTTATTTTTCCAGCGTTGCCAGACGTAGTATTTTTGATACTACGGTAGTATTTTTTCGGCCCAAATAAGGAGCGTAGTATTTTTCTGGCAACCCTGTTTCCAATATACTAATGACTTAATTAAAAGATTTGGCGGATTTTTTTTTTTTATTTTCATAGATTTCGCATTTCAGCAACATTGATTTTGGCAACGTTTGGAAACAGTAATATTTTGTAATATTTTTTTTAGAGTAGGCGTAGTATTTTTTTGTTTCAATTCTCTGGCAACCCTGTCTTTTTCCCGGTGAAAATGCTTTGGGACCTTACTTGGCGCGTTTTCGAAAAGTCACCAACTGGCGCGTTTTTGCGTGTCTCGCGGAATTGAAAGCTCCGAGAGAAACTACGCAAAATAGCCAGGGTTACCACGCTTGGCGCGCCTATCGCCCATTTACCGAGAAAAGGGTACCTAAAGCACAGATTAACCAAATATCGTATCAATTGCGTTATTGCATCGTTCTTTTTAAAGTGTTTCATTTCGGAAAATGTAGGGGAGAGCGGAGCTAAAAGTTCCGCGGGTAAGTTGTTCCCTTTGAAATAGCTCAGCTAAAAAAAAAAAAAATAAATGTATTTTGTCAATACGTCGTGAAATAGAACGTTATAGCGCACAAATGGCAGCTATTTTAGCCAGCCCAGTGGGGTTCGGTATATTAAAAGCCGAGCACGTGTATTACTGATCTACGAAAGTAAATATTTTTGTTTTTGGTGTTTTTTGTCTTTTGACCAAAATTTAATAGTTAATGTTAAGTTTTTTAGTATTTTTCGATGAAGATAGATTGTGCACCCTAATACCATACGCTGAAACCATTTACGTTTCGTTACCTAACCTATAATTTGATGTTTTAAAGACATGTGCTTTTGGGGCTAGTTGTTCCCTTTTTTTGGGGCAAGTTGTTCCGCGAAACAACTTGCTCCAGAAAAATTACCAACTATTCCGAAGGAATCTCTTGCCCTATTCATCTGTACCAGTGATGCAGTAAATAAGTACACACATCAGTAAATATTATATGTTACTGTAAAAGACCGAAAGTTAGATGGTACACTTTCACCAAAAATAAATCCTGAAATATTCAGTCTATCCGATAGATATATATTAGATATAAAATTTTCGCAAGAGCAAACATCGAAATATATTTCAGACTTTAATATAAAAATCATATTTTTGGAGGATAGTATTTGAAATTTTAGCTTAATCCCTGTTATAACTGAAGACTGAACCAATTATTTTAGCTTATTAGCTGTTGAAGCTGTTAATTATACGTAATTTTTACATGTTGCACTGTCCTTACTGTATTTTACCATATGAATGCTTTTCAGTTTACTATTTACTAGATGCGTTGCCCGGCTTTGCACGGTCTACCTTGAGAATAAAAATTTGCCAAGCGACGCGCGTCTAAAAGTCCCGATTAGATTATTTAAAGTCGATATTTTGCCGGCATCCGGCACAAAAAATCTGTTATGGATCCCCCACTACTTCCTTTTCTTAGTAGATGCTTTCAGCGTTAAAATAGTGCTCAGAGTGAGCAAGATAACTAATAAAATATTTACATCCCTAGGTTGAAATGAAACAATGCAAAAAAAAAAAAAATACAATGATTAATTTTTTACATATGGCCGATTTTAACATCATTCAACGGATTTTTTCTCAAAATATCGCCAACAGCACCAAATTGTACCGAAATTCAAGAAATCATTTTTCCTCGCCAAATTTTTCGCCACGGCGATATGTCGCCAAGTTGGCGTCAAACACTTGGCAACCAAAAGCTTGGCGATATGTCGCCTAGTGATCGCGCCAAATCATATCACTTGTGTCTACGAAAGAAAAACTGATTTACCCCCCCCCCCCAAAATGGGGTAACCTCCCTGGGAACATTCAAATGCATCCACTCTCAGAGCCTACATATCAAACTAGAAACTTCTACGTCATACAGTTTTTAAGTTATGTGACATACATACGCACATACATACATACGTACATACAGACGTAACAAGAAAAATCGTCGTAATTAACTGGAGGGTGGCCGATAGATATATAAAATCTACCGGATATGTTGTCGATCTACCATATAGATCTGGTAGTTTTAATCTATAAACAAATCGAAAAGGATTTTTCATCTGGTTATATGTTGGAAGGTTCATATGCACGTGCTGACAGGTTGAAAAAACTGCTCAACATACATTCGATATTGAGCAAAATTCAAATTTAGACCGAAATTTGAATGATTTTTTTCATTCGCAATGACAATACTTCCTTTGCTGCGCAAAAGAAAGTAAAAAAGTCGTAGTAAGTACGAGAAAACAGCTGATTATTTAAACGATATTTTTGTAGCCCTTAAATAAAATTATACTAATATTAACCATTGCTTTTTTTTTTCACAAATTATGTTTTTAACGAGTTATTCTTATCGCAGCGTGGTTAAATTCGAAATCAGCATCGTTATTCATCATCTTATTAATCTCGGAACAATTTGCCCCACCCACGGAACAACTTGCCCCAAGGCGGGGTTTGTTGTTCCTTTTCGGCTTTACTTGTTATGAAATTAATTATTCAAAAATCTTACAAAGTACAACTCAAAAAACAGTCTGTATATCAAAAGGACATATAATACTAGGTTTTAACCTCGGAATATTTATTCTAGAACCAAGTTTTCAAAACGAATTTTGAGCTTGATTAAAAAACGGAACTTTTAGCTCCGCTCTCCCCTACTGTTTTGTTTTTAAAGCTAGGAAAGAAAATTTTCTTCTTCTTTTAAACTTTGGTAAGATTTCTGTTGGTTTCTGTGAGCAACAAAATTGTTCTTATTTTCTCTTTTGGCTAATTTTTGTGCATCTCCCCTTGGGGTTGCATTCGAATGTTCCAAGGGGGTGTTTTACCCCTTTTATGGAGTAAATCAGTGTTTATTTCAATGCAGACAAAAGTGATGTGAATTGGCGCGACCATTTGGCGAAAGAAACGCCAAGCTTTTGGTCGTCAAGTATTTGCCGCCAATTTGGCGACATATCGCCAAGTTGGCGAAAAAATTGTTTTTCTTTTTTTATTTGGACTCAATTTGGCGCTATTGGCGATATTTTGTGAAAAATCCACTGAATGATGTTAAAATCGGCGATATTTAGGAGATTAATCATTGTAAAAAAATTTTTTTGCGTTGTTTCGTGGCAAACTAGGGATATAAATGTTTAAACTGTTATCTTGCTCACTCCAAGCACTATTTTAGCACTTAAGGCATCTACTAAGAAATTTAAACGTAAAATTAAGTAGCGTGGGGTCCATACCAGATTTTTATATCATACTTTTAAGGAATTATAGTTGAATTTCAACTAAAATAGAGCATTTTTTTCTGCGAAATCAATTATTTTACAAATGAACTTTTAATTTCATACCACGGGCAAAGCCGTGCGGGTACCGCTAGTTATACCATAAAAAAAGCAAAAGCCACGCCCACTTATATGTAAATGCATTCATTTTCCAAAATAAGGGGGGAGGCCATTGATCACCAGTGCTGATGTCCCAAATAACGGGCCTGTCTTGGCGTGAATGATATAATATTCGCTTCTACTGATGACTAATGTTTAGGGTTTGGGATCAAAATGTAGCGGCCGAAATGTAGCGGGCCAAAATGTCACGGCCAAAATGTCACGGGCCAAAATGTCGAAGGTCCAAAATGTCGCGTGCCCAAAATGTCGCCTGCCCAAAATGTCGCCGGTCCAAAATGTCGACGGGCCAAAATGTCGCCGGTCCAAAATGTCGACGGGCCAAAATGTCGCCGGTCGAAAATGTCACCGGTCCAAAATGTCACCAGTCCGAAATATAGCCGTTCCAAAATGACGCTAAGTGCATAGTACAGATTCAATGTAGCCAGTAATTCACAAACTCAATGCAGCTTAATTATGTATCTCAAGTTTGCTAATAAGCTTATCACGATATGATAAACACACCTGTTTAGTAATTTTTTTTTAAACGTAGCAGTTAGAAAATTAGCTTAATTTATTAACAAAAATGTACCTAAATTGATTTCTTCTAAAGCTTAAATTTTTTCAGTACTTAAATAATGATACAGTTTTTTCGGGACTGTACTTATGGCCCAGGGACGCTAAATTTATTCCTTTTTAATACGCTTCTATTAGTTTCACATGTGGGTTTGTTTATTTGTATGCATGTAACTCTGAATAAAAGATAAAATTCACGTTAACGTAAAAGTAATATATTAGTACTAAAGGCTAAACTATATTGCATGTTGATGTATAACAAGTGCACTTGCCATTAATTCTGAGTTGGGCATCGATCATCCACAAAATGCATATTATAAGTGCAAGCAAACTTAGCGAATATTGAACAGTTTTGAAAATCTTTGTTTGAATTTGATTTACTCTAAAAGCGTATTTTTTAGTTTATTTAAACTATATTTTGGATTATTTCATTTTTTAGCCTACTTTCCCGTCAAAAATAAAAGAGACGAAAGAAGTATTAAAAGTGGCTTAATGCATCTAAAAAATATCGCCAAGTCCAAAAAATATCGCCAAGTTCAAAAAATATCGCCAAGTCCAAAACAAAGTCAAAAAGAAAAAAAAAAATGAAATAAATATCGAAAGATTAAAAATTTGAAAGTAGGGTATTGAGATGGGGAATTTGTGTGTCGGTCGGTCGGTCGGTCTGTCGGTCGGTCTGTCTGTCCCCCCCTAATAAATTTTGAATGAACGTTCCGAATTTGACAAACTTTTTTTTGTTGGAAAGATCTCTGATTTTTCGATTTGAACAATTTTTGGTTCAACTTTGAGCCGTTCAAACAACCTGTCCCGCGATACTAACTTTTTAGTTAACAGTCCGATTTGAACAAACTTTTTTTTGTTAGAAAGATCTTTTCAAGGATACTTCATTCCCGTATCTACATTTTCGATCTGAACAATTTTTCGTTCAACACTGAACCGTTCAAACAAGCTGTCACCCCTAATAACTTTTGAGTGAACAGTCCGATTTAAACAAACTTTTTTTTGTTAGAAGCATCTCGGCAAGGATACTTTATTACAGTACTTAAATTTTAAATTTGAACATTTTTGGTTCAACATCGAACCGTTCAAGCAAGCTTTCCCCACCTAATAACTTTTAAGTGAACCGTCCGAATTAAATAAACTTTTTTTTGTTCGAAAGATCTTATCAAGAATACTTCATTCCTGTTTTTAAATTTCCGATTTGAACAATTTTTCGTTCAACATTGAACCGTTCAAGCAACCTTTCCCCTCCTAATAACTTTTGAGTGAACAGTCCGATTTAAACAAACTTTTTTTTGTTCGAAAGATCTTATCAAGAATACTTCATTCCCGTTTTTAAATTTTCTATTTAAACAATTTTTCGTTCAACATTGAACCGTTCAATCAAGCTTTCACCCCTAATAACTTTTGAGTGAACAGTCCGATTTAAACAAACTTTTTTTTGTTCGAAAGATCTCGGCAAGGATACTTCATTACCGTATTTAAATTTTAAATTTGAACATTTTTGGTTCAACATTGAACCGCTCAAGCAACCTTTCCCCACTTAATAACTTTTAAGTGAACCGTCCGAATTGAATAAACTTTTTTTTTGTTCGAAAAATCTTATCAAGAATACTTCATTCTCGTTTTTAAATTTCCGATTTGAACATTTTTTCGCTCAACATTGAACCGTGCAAACAACCTATCCCCACCTAATAACTTTTAGGTGAACCGTCCGAATTGAAGAAACTTTTTTCTGTTCGAAAGATCTCGGAGAGGCTCATTCCCATATTTCCCTTTTTGATTTGAATAATTTTTCTTTCATAATGAACCGTTCAGAAAAAAATTTAACATTAGCGCCTACGGGGAAATTTAAATTAAATGTTGATCCTGAACTTAAAGGCGGATTTCCTTCTAACTAACTTTGTAAGAAAATGGTTTTGATAAAAAAATGCATGTAAAGTACTTTTCTGAAAAATCTTCTGTGAGGACTCTGATTCCGACTCCGACTCCGCAAACATGGCGGAAATGCAGGCTCAGAAAAAAATGACTGACTGGGCAGACAATTTTTTTGTTTATTTATTTATTTTTTTTTTGTTTAATTTATTATTATTTTTTTGTTTACAAAAAATTTTCATTCACGAGAGCATTTTCTTTATTTATATTTAACAACTGGCAACGGATTAAAAATAAAATTCGAGACATTTTATTAACGAACGAGGTTTTTTTTTTCTTTCTTTGATAAAATGTGTTTTGATGTTCTTTTATTTTATTTATTATTATTATTATTTTTTTTTTTTTTTGAAAACGATTGTGGAATTTTTCTACAGAAGAGATGTAACAGTTACATTCTTTAAAAGGTGCGACAAATCTCTATTTACTCTTTTATTTAATTTTTACGTGTTCATTTCATCTGATGAGAGCGGTATATTTTGCTTTTAGAAATCAGCTTTAAGTGCCATAAAGGTATGTTTGACATAATTTTTAGTTTCAGATATTCAAGAGAATATTGATCAGATGTATGTACGGGAAAGTAGGCTTGTGTGTTGTCTTGTGTGTTGTCTTGTCTTGTGTGTGTAGTGTAAAGTCTTGTGTCTTGTTTTTTGTCTAGTCTTGTCTTGTGTGTAAAATGTGTGTTGCCTTGTGACTTGTCTTGTGTCTTGTCTTGTCTTGAGTGTTGTATGTGTGTTGTCTTGTGTCTAGTCTTGTGTCTTGTCTTGTCTTGTCTTGTGTCTTGTGTGTTAAATGTGTGTTTTCTTGTGTGATGTCTTGTGTTTAGTCTTGTGTCTTGTCTTGTGTCTAGTCGTGTGTCTTGTCTTGAGTGTTGTCTTGTGTGTTGTCTTGTGTCTTGTTATGTGTGTTGTCTTGTGTCTTGTTATGTGTGTTGTCTTGTCTTGTGTGTTGTCTTGTTTGTTGTCTTGTGTGTTGTCTTGTATCTTGTCTTGTCTTGTGTGTGTTAAATTTGTGTTGTCTTTTGTCTAGTCTTTTGTCTTGTCTTGTGTGTTGTCTTGTGTCTAGTCTTTTGTCTTGTCTTGTGTGTTGTCTTGTGTCTTGTTTTGTGTGTTGTCTTGTTTTGTGTCTTGTTTTGTGTCTTGTTTTGTGTCTTGTCTTGTGTGTTAAATGTGTGTTGTCTTGTTTCTTGTCTTGTCTTGTGTGTTGTATTTGTGTCTTGTCTTGTGTGTTAAATGTGTGTTGTCTTGTGTCTTGTCTTGTCTTGTGTGTTGTATTTGTGTTGTCTTGTGTGTTGTCTTGTCTTGTCTTGTGTCATGTTTTGTCTTGTGTGTTAAATATGTGTTTCTTGTGTGTTGTCCTGTGTCTAGTCTTATGTTTTGTCTTGTGTGTTGTCTTGCGTCTTGTCTTGTGTCTTGTTTTGTGTCTTGTTGTCTTGTGTGCTAAATTTGTGTTGTCTTGTGTGGTGTCTTGTGTGATGTCTTGTGTCTAGTCTTCTGTGTTGTCTTGTGTGTTGTCTTGTGTCTTGTTTTGTGTGTTGTCTTGTTTGTTGTCTTGTGTGTTGTCTTGTGTCTTGTATTGTGTCTTGCCTTGTGTCTTGTCTTGTCTTATATGTTAAATTCGTGTTGTCTTTTGTCTAGTCTTTTGTCTTGTCTTGCCTTGTGTGTTGTTTTGTGTCTAGTCTTTTGTCTTGTCTTGTCTTATGTGTTGTCTTGTGTCTTGTCTTGTGTGTTAAATGTGTGTTGTCTTATGACTTGTCTTGTGTCTTGTTTTGTCTTGTTTGTTGTATGTGCATTGTCTTGTGACTTGTCTTGTGTCTTGTTTTGTCTTGTTTGTTGTATGTGCATTGTCTTGTGTCTAGTCTTGTGTGTTGTCTTGTGTCTAGTCTTGTGTGTTGTCTTGTCTGTTGTCTTGTGTCTAGTCTTGTGTGTTGTCTTGTCTGTTGTCTTGTGTGATGTCTTGTGCGGTATCTTGTGTGTTGTCTTGTCTGTTGTCTTGTGTGTTGTCTTGTCTGTTGTCTTGTGTCTAGTCTTGTGTGTTGTCTTGTCTGTTGTCTTGTGTGATGTCTTATGTGTTGTCTTGTGTGTTGTCTTGTGTGTTGTCTTGTGTGTTGTCTTGTGTTTTGTCTTGTGTGTATGTGTGTGTATAGGAGGTCATGTGTATGTGTCTTTGTGTGTGTAGTTGAATTGTGCAATTGTGTGTGTGTGTGTGTGTGTGCAGGACATGGACTCCTTCACAAGGGTGCTGAGGAAATGTATTACCTGTAGCAGTGGCTGGTGTACCTCCGAGGTGGCCACGGCATTTGCAGTCGAAAATGAAAATCAAGAACAATGCATCATTGCTTGAAAAAAAGAAAAAAAAGGTTTCAAAATATTCTTTCTGCAGTTCTTCACCTTCAGGAAACAGGCTTCCTGAAAACGTTGGATTTGCATCATGTCATCACGCTGGTAAGAAATCATAATTGCAAAATTTATCGCACAGTAAATATAGTGAAATGTACAGCAAATATTGTAAAAATATTGCAAATATTTTTCGAATCTTGTTAAATGTAGTTTAAATATTTTCGAATATTGTCAAATATATTGTAAAAATTTTGAATATTGTGAAATATGCAATACACCGCCAACTGGGTTGTTTCGATCCATGGACTGCAGTTTCATGCTTATTATGCACTCATCAGCATGGAATAGGAAAGTAACAGAGTTGGTGACAGAAATCCTCTTATAGAGCAAAGAGAGCTAAAAAAACTGGTAGCTAATGTGAAATTCGAATACCAGCGAGCGACCGCACTTGGTGCGGTCCCAAGTAGCATCAACTCATCGGATTTTGCTCGGCCGATCAACAACTTCCTCTTAAACTGATCCTGTAACGCACGATGACATCGTTCCGATCAGTATCCGAGCACGGTTTTCGATGAGCTACTTTTCATCGGAAAGCGATATCCTTCCGATCAACTTTCCCGATGAAAATAAGCTGAGCTATATTCCATCGGAAAACGATATCCTTCTGATCAAGTTTCCCGATGAAATTCCTCGGAACGGGACTGTTCTGCTCGTAAATTGCTCCAAATTTCATCGTATTCTCATCGGATTTTGCTGCTCGGATTCTGCTTGGCTGATGAGAATTTCATCGGGTTTCGATGAATGGCCGATCATCGGCCGATGAGATAATGCTGTAGGGGTACAACTCGTAAATTTCAGTTCTTTGCTTAGAGGTGGTTACCCACTGCTTTATTGTCAAATATATTGCACAATTTTCGAACATATAGTAAAATATGTATTTGAATATTGTAAATTATTTTGTAAATATTGGTTAATATATTTTGTTAGTAATATTAAATATATTTTTAAAATGTTTTTATTTTATTTTATTTTTATTTTTTTCAAATATTGTTATTGTTAAATTAATTTTCTTCAACTTAATTTTCTTCCTCTTCACAAACGGACAGTACTTTTCGGCAGTCCAAAAAACACAAAGAGTGGAATTCCCAAATCGTTAAATAACTAATCCAAAACTAAAGGTAATTATGAATACCTCAGTCTCCTTTTGTTATGCTTGTTTCATTCCCGACGTTTGAACATGAATTGCACGTGCTTCACTCTTCTGAGAATGGAAAACGTGACCGGATTTTATACGTGACAGTGATCTTCACAATGAATCCCAAATCGATCTCAAAGATGTTTTGCTATACGTTTAAAACATTTTCCTCCCTCGGTTTTCTTTTGTAACCGCAGAAAATATTGTCACGTAAGTTTCCCTAAAGAAGTTTTGATGGGAACATGGAACGAAGTGTTTAACAGTAATGAAAGTTTCCACGAACTTTCTACTGTTGGAGAAAGGTGCCCGAAGTTGGAAAATGAAAAACAAAACTTTGATTTCTAGCAAGTACAGATGACATTAGTAACTATGAATAGAAACGAAAATGAATTAAAGGTTATAAGGATTATTTTGATTTTCATTAGTTTTCATCAAACTCGGCACAGAGGTCCCTTGATGCACTAGAATTCACATACGCGGAGTTTTGAAATTTTTAAAAAATCCAAAAAGCTCAAAATTAAAATTTTTCATCCCAAAATGGCCATTTTCTTTCAATTTTGAATAGAAATAAGCTTTTAAGCATACAAATTGATAAAATTTACTACATTTAAATATGAGTATTTTCCAACAAAGATTACGATTAACAATAAATTATCAATTTAAGGCCCACCTATTTCAAATATTTTTTGAGCTATGTTGTATTAATAAGCACCCGGGCAAATCCGGGTAATAAGCGGGTAATAATATGAAAAGGTAATGAACAAAATTTCGTTACTTGGGAAATCGTACACGTTTGTGTGATTTCCGAAGAAAAAAAACTTCGGCATTAGCTATTACCTTTTAATGAAATGTATGAACCGTCACGTGGGGGACAAAATGGCTGATTAACGTATACCTATTATTTTCAACATTTTAAATTATTATTTCTCAACAAATGAGATATGTTTCATTGACATTGGCACCTTAGCTTCAAGAATCTACCATTTGTTTTGTCATTGCTGAATTAATAGGGCTAAAGATTTACTGATTTGTAAAGCCCGTTATGACTTTGCATGTCCTGCACGTGACGCATACGAATAAATTACATTTTAATTTTTGTTAAAATATACCTTTGTCAGAAGTATCTTTGCATCATATGTGAAACATTAAAAGTCGTTACTTCTGTTTAGTTAAAATACTAGGACTTGCAGCAAAATGTTGGTGAATTATTGAGCCTGATTTGTCCAGCATGTGTGAGTGAAATGGTCTCATAGCACCCAGAGCCTAGGAGAGTTCCTGTACTATCATTCTATGTAACTCGAAAAAACTTGTTTTTCTGCACAAAATACAGTTTGCTCCAATTTTTTCAATTAAAGCGGGAGACATAAGGGTTTTTAATTTAAATATTATTCTTTCCTGTGAATGCAATTTAAACACGGAGTTAAAAAGCATACTGGAGACCACAATTTTGAAAACGACTTTTTAAACATAAAAAAGTTTTACCATCCTCAGTAGCCTCCAGTATAAAATTTTTGTGCCCCTCTCACAAGAAAATCCTTACACTTTCAAAGTAGTCGTTTCCAAAAGACAGGGAAAATGAAAGAAGTTTACCCCATTTTGGAGCCTATAAAATTGTGGTGCCCAGGTCCATCGACCTGTGGACCGTGCGTTAATCAGGCCCTGGAGAGCGTTAGTTTCAATTTGCTCCAATCGTTAAAGCTTATATTGATGTGTCTCTTCCTAGCAGACGATTTCAATGCCCGAATAAGATCCAAATAAGAAAAAAGAGAACAAACCTCCGAAACATGCTTCGGAGTTGGTGAGCGTTAGCGAGAACCCCTTCTATATATATAAAAGTGGATGTACGTATATATACACTCAGGCACATTGAAAATAGCGATCCAAGAAGAAAGCATCGGATTGAAATGACATTTAATACACATACTGATATAGATGAGAGATTCACTTGATCTCAAAATCAAGACAATTGAACGAATACAGGGTGTGCAAGGACACAAATATAGAGCAACTTCAATAGCGCGTTGGACCACCTCTAGCTGCAATACATGCCGCCACAAGGTCCGGCATTGAGTTGATTAGACGCCTGATACTGTCCTGAGGCAGATGGGCCCACAAATTTGTAACAGCCAACTCCAAATCACACACAGAGTGACACGATGGCATCTAACGTTTTAGCTGATCCTACACATGCTCTATAGGGGATAAGTCAGGGGAACGGGCCGGCCATGGAAGAGTCTGATAATGACGTAGGTAGTCTTGAGCAACTCTTGCTGTATGCGGACGAGCATTATCTTGCTGAAAAGTTGCCCCTGGGAGACCATTTAGGAAAGGTCACACATGGGGTCGAAGAATATCATCAACGTAACGTTGGCCGGTTAAGTTTCCACGCATCACAATTAGATTGGACCGGCTACCATAGGATATGGCCCCCAGACCAGTACACCAGCTGTGCGGGCAGTGTGACGTAGAACAGTGTGGGAGGAATTGTACCGCTCACCTGGGCGCCTCCACACCCGTTTACGGTTATCATCAGTCCCTAAAACAAACCGAGACTCATCACTAAACACAACTTTTGCATCTGTGACATTCCACTGTTGCATCCAATTGTTAAAGCTTATATTGATGTGTCTCTTCCTAGCAGACGATTTCAATGCCCGAATAAGATCCAAATAAGAAAAAAGAGAACAAACCTCCGAAACATGCTTCGGAGTTGGTGAGCGTTAGCGAGAACCCCTTTTATATATATAAAAGTGAATGTACGTATATATATTTGTAAGTTTGTATGTTTGTTCCTAATACAGTTTTCGTCGGGTTTTCATCAAACTTGGCACATAGGTTCCTTGGTGCACTAGAAGGTACATAGGTGGGGTTTTGACATTTAAAAAAAATTCAAAAAGCTCAAAATGCAAATTTTTTGTCTCAAAATGGTCATTTTCTTTCAATTGAAAGGGCAAGTGGATACAGATGATATGTGACAATTTTGGAAACACACACTTTTTACTATGGATGAAGGTGATAAGGTAATACTCAAGTCCAGTCACACTAATGTGACCACCACGTACTTTCGACGTCGACGTCAAATAATCAATCACAAAAGGCACTTGGTAGCACAATGCAGTTGAGGGTGTATAAAAGGGTGTGTGAGAGCTCTGGAAACCATTTCTATCATTGGCGTAATGGCAAAACGTGGCGATTTATCCGACATCCAAAAGGGCATAATCATTGGCTTTCGGGCCAAGGGTGGAAGCATTTTCAAAATGGCTGAGTTTTTGCGCTGTTCGCTTGTCATCATGGTAAAAGTGCACCGTGCATGGCAAAATGCGACTGTCAAAAATCAGCGACGTGGAAGATCTGGTGCACTAGGAGCCATAGATGACAGAGGCGAACGACGGCTGCGGAGATGCGTTCTGGTTGATAAACGGGCTACCGTTGAGCAACTGGCCCCCCAGATGAACCAAGGTGCTACCAACATCATCTCCCAAACAACTATTTAGTGGACGTTGCTGCGTCTGGGCTCCCGAAGCACAAGACTAGTTCATGCAGCTCTGCTGACCACTGTCCATCGACGACGAGCCCTGGAATTTGCACGCCAGTACCACAGCTGGACGTTTATTGAGTGGCAACACGTAGCATTTACTGATGAATCACGTTTTATGCTCCATCGGGTAGATGGACGTTGGCGTATAAGGCGTAAAACCTCTGAAACCAAACACCCTCAACCATTGCCGGAACGGTCCAAGCTGGAGACGAGAGCATTATGAGCTGGGAAATCCTTTCCTGGCATTCTCAGGGCTCACTCATCATTGTGGAAGGCACGATGAAGGAAAACAAGTACGTAACTGTCTTTGCGGACCATGTTCACCCCTATATGTGCATTATTTTTCCTCAGGATCATGGCATCTACCAGCAGGACGATGCGAAGTGTACGTGCGTGGTTCGAAGAGCACCAGAATGAGTTTACCCTTCTTCCCTGTCCAGCAAATTCTCTTGATTCAGACAAAATCGAGAATACGTAGGACCATCTCGATCGGGTTATACGCTCCATGGATCCTCATCCGCGTAATCTAGCCCAGCTGGCCACATCATTGGAGTTGGCATGGCTCAAACTACCAGTGAACATCTTCGGGGTCCTAAATAAATCTCTTCCTGCACGTCTCGCAGCAGTCCGCTCTGCGAAAGGTGGTTTTTCAGGCTTTTGACAGGTGGTCACATTAATATGACTGGACTATGTATATATTTTTTTGAAAACTTTTTCTAGAAATTTAAAAAATTGTCACATATCACCTTTATCCACTTGCCCCTTCAATTATGAATATATAGAGTAATAGAGATAATCCTTTATGTATACAAATTGACAAAACTTAACACTTTTAAATGTGAGTATTTTCCAACAAAGATTACGATTATTGACAATTATTACGAAAATGTACAATGAATTATCAATTTAAGCTCACCTGTTTCATTTTAGCATGAAATAAGTTAAACATAATGAAATACCGGGCAACTTCGGGTAATAAGCTAGTTTATTATAAAAGAAGAATGTGGAGCGAACAGAGTTACCTTGCTTTTATTAAAAATGAAAATGCTGACGTGATTCAATATTACTCTTAAGTCGTTGGCAACACACTTTGTTATTCAGTTACCGGCGTGGAAATGGGAAGACGTGATACACCTGAACATGAGCAGCATCTCTTGACAACTACTGAGATATACTTTTTCAGAGCAGAAAAGGATAACACTTTATCTCCTACGTGCTTTGATGTAATAAAAAAATGTTATCAAGCTTTTTCGTAACAAGTGGGATGAAATCTCCGAACAAAAGCGCTGTACTGTAATGTTTTACTTTTACAGAAAAAAAGGACTTTTTTCAGTTTCACAGAAAACTGCAAACGATATTTTGAAGAACTTACTTCGAAACAAAGTTGTTTGATAGGTTAAGAGTCGCGTGATATAGTTGTCAAAGGATCCTGTTCCTAAGTAAGGGTTTTAAGAATTGTTTCAACCAGGGTTTTAGTTATGAAATTAATGAATTTGAAGAATTATTTAGAAGTAAAGTAAAGAAAAGGAGCGAAAAATGTTTTCTTCGAATATTATGAAAATTTGTTTGCTTACTATCGAATAATAACACAAATTTAAAACGTGATTAAGGAACTTGATACCTACGTCTTAAAAATTAATTGGTTTCTACTTAGAGCGAATTTCTTGAAAAATTGTTTACAGCTGGAGCTTGTTATCAGATACTAATAAGTGGTTACACTTTCATTGATGTTATTATGAAAATGTCAAACTTTTGCGCAGGCGCATTTCTTTAAACCTTCCTAGGGAGAAGCCAAAGAGTATGTATGATACTCAGTGCACACTACTGTATCAAAATATTACAAAAACTATGCCTGCACATACATAAATACAAGACGGGAGGGGGGATTGCAATTTTCTAACCCTGCCTTCGAATGTTTTTAAAATTTTGAATACTTCTTTTTTTATAATTAAGGTTTGAGTTAAACTTTCGCAATTGACTTTATAATGAATTAAAACTAAAATTAAAAACTTTAAAAATCCCCGACTAAACCATAAACTATAAAATTAACTACAAGTATTTCATTTCTTAAAAAAATAGAAACTGGAAAATGATAACATTTTAACAAATTATAAGAGTTGTGTAAGCCAACTCGGAATGGCAACGGTTCATGGGCTAATGAGAGCAAGCATAATAAGCTCGAAACAACTGTCCATGGATCGAAATGGCCGAGTTGGCGATGTATTGCATGTTTCTGCCTTAGCCCTTGCTTAGGAGCGGTTACTCACTGTTTTATATTTCAGTTATGTTGAGGTTTAAACCGTTGAAAAAAAAATGCTGTGAGTCATGGCCGTATTTAAGAGGTGGGTTTTTAGGGTTCAAATCCCCTCCGAAATTTTTCAAAACCATTACAAAAATGCTTTTTGTAATAGTTTCTAGTTGAAAAAATTAATGTTGCCATTTTATTCAAATTTTCTTATTTACTTTGAAACTGCATTTGAAAAATGAAATTATCATTATTAAATTATTGGACGAGTTAAGTGTTTTTTCTGCAGTATTTATTTTTATTGTAGTTATTGCAAACATTATTTACTACCAATACACCTTTCCCTTCGAATTTCTAATACTACTAAAAAAAAAAAATACCAAAATTTTTCAAATTTGTAAGTCCCGAACTCTATATTTAACACATCTCATTAGTGTCATAAGATGGAAATTTCAAAAGTACTCATTGGAATTCATATATATGAGTAAACTCATCTGTCCAGATTTTTTTTTCTTTATTGAAAAAATGAGTCTTTTTTTTTTTTACATTTTTCATGTAAAAAATTCGACGATAATATAGGACGAAATTATATATAATCAATATATATATCAATAATATCTTCGAATGGAGTAAACTCATCATCCAATTTTTTTTTCTTCATTGAAAAAAATGAGTTTTTTTTTTTTTTTAAACATTTTTCATGGTAATACCCTTTTTACATCTATTGTAACAAAAATCAACAGAACATAGAACATGAAATCAAATTTGACTGACTTTATAGATTTCACGAGAAATAGGTTTGGTAAAACCCTCCCCGAAACTAAGGTCTGGTTACGGCCCTGCTGTAACTATTCAACGAAAAAGTAGCCATTTTGTCCCGTACGTAAAGACTCATTGATTTCAAAAAGTAATAGGCAATGACGAAGTTTTTCTTAAGAAATCACACATACGTTTGTGATTTCTGAAGCAACAAAATTGTGTTCATCACCCTTTTGAATTTTTCTTTTTAATCTAATATCTTTAAACGAGCAATTCTTGTATATATATATTTATTTATTTTTCCGATCTCGAAAACGGCTCTAATGATTTCGATAAACTTTTGTATTTAGATAGAGTTTCGGTTTCTGAGTTCAGCTACGTCGGCGTTTTTTCTGTAAAAACGCGAGTTTTCGCAAAAAAACCCGTTTTTTGTGTCTTCATTAAGTAAGTTTGAGACGCTTTTCTTCGCCATTTTCTTTATGATTACTGTTATTGTTACTGTCTCATAGCAACCACGTTTAGTATAACAATGGATTTCATATTTAATCACATCAGCGCAAGTTTAAATTTTATGGTATTTGGCAACGTTAAATTGTTATTGTTTTTTAAATGTTGAAGCAAGGCTTCACTAGATAAGTGTCTTATACAGGCTGTTTCATTTATTCAAAAGCCATGGAATAAAAGCAGTGGTGATTGTCCACCGACATCTATTGAATTTTATGGTAACTTACATTATATAACAAGAAGTTCTGTCAAGAACTAAACGAGCCTACTTTCCCGTACATCGACATCGGCAATCTAGCATCTAATCAATATTCTCTTGAATATCTGAAACTGAAAATTATGTCAAACCTACCTTTATAACACTTAAAGCTGATTTCTAAAAGCAAAATATACCCCTCTCATCAGATAATCAGGACACGTAAAAAGTAAATAAACGAGTAAATAAAGTTTTGTCGCACCTTTTAAAGAATGTAACTGCTATAGTTCTTCCGTAGAAAAATTTCACAATCGCTTTCAAATGAAAAAAAGAAAATAAATAAAAGTACAAAGAACATCAAAACACATTTTATCGAAGAAAGAAAAAAAAACCTCGTTCGTTAATAAAATATCTCGAATTTTATTTTTAATCCGTTGCCAGTTGTTAAATATAAGTAAAGAATAAAATGCTCTCGTGAATGAACAATTTTTGTAATCAAAAAAAAAAAAATATCGTCTGCCAAAAAAAAAAATAAAAAATAAAAAATAAATAATAATAATAATAAATTAAACAAAAAAAAAAGAATAAATAAACAAAAAATCGTCTGCCCAGTCAGTCCTTTTTTTCTGAGCCTGCATTTCCGCCATGTTTGCGGAGTCGGAGTCGGAAACAGAGTCCTCACAGATTTTTCAGAAAAGTACTTTACGTACATTTTTTATCAAAACCGTTTTCTTACACAGTTAGTTTGAAGGAAATCCGCCTTTAAGTTCAGAATCAACATTCAATTTAAATTTCCCAGCAGGCGCTCATGTTAAAATTTTTTTGAACGGTTTATCATTGAACGAAAAATGGTTCAAATTGAAAAGTGAAATATGGGAATGAGTCTCTCCGAGATCTTTCGAACAAAAAAAGTTTATTCAATTCGGACGGTTCACTTAAAAGTTATTAGGTGGAGAAAGGTTGCTTGAACGGTTCAATGTTGAACGAAAAAATGTTCAAATTGAAAATTTAAATACGGTAATGAAGTATCCTTGCCGAGATCTTTCGAACAAAAAAAAGTTTGTTTAAATCGGACTGTTCACTCAAGGTTATTAAGGGTGAGAGGTTGTTTGAACGGTTCAATGTTGAACGAAAAATTGTTCAAATCGAAAATTTAAAAACGGGAATTAAGTATTCTTGATAAGATCTTTCGAACAAAAAAAAGTTTATTCAATTCGGACGGTTCACTTAAAAGTTATTAGGTGGGGAAAGGTTGCTTGATCGGTTCAATGTTGAACCAAAAATGTTCAAATTTAAAATTTAAATACGGTAATAAAGTATCCTTGCCGAGATCTTTCGAACAAAAAAAAGTTTGTTTAAATCGGACTGTTCACTCAAAAGTTATTAGGGGTGAGAGCTTGTTTGAACGGTTCAATGTTGAACGAAAAATTGTTCAAATCAAAAATGTAGATATGGGAATGAAGTATCCTTGAAAAGATCTTTCGAACAAAAAAAAGTTTGTTCAAATCGGACTGTTCATTCAAAAGTTAGTATCGCGGGACCGGTTATTTGAACGGCTCAAAGTTGAACCAAAAATTGTTCAAATCAAAAAATCAAATACGGGAATGAGCTGTACTCGCCGAGATCTTTCCAACAAAAAAAAGTTTGTCCAAATCGGAATGTTCATTCAAAAGTTATTAGGGGGGGGGGGACAGACAGACCGACAGACCGACCGACAGACCTACACACAAATTCCCCATCTCAATACCCTACTTTCTAATTTTTAATTTTTCGATATTCATTTTACCTCTTTATTTTTTTTAACTTGGCGATATTTTTTGGACTTGGCGATATTTTTTTTAACTTGGCGATTTTTTTTGGACTTGGCGATATTTTTTAGATGCATTAAGCTACTTTTCCTACTTTTTTCGTCTTTCTTTTATTTTTAACGGGAAAGTAGGCTAAAAATCAGATTATTTTTTACTTTTCAAGTGCGATTCCAAAATTGAGTATAAAAGTGTTATAGTTAGTTTTAAAATACTTTTTTTCATCCTCAAGAGTGTTTAGTAAGATATTTCAGGTAAAAAATCAATATAACGAAACTCAATTTTCTTAAAATATTAAGTTTCGAAACAAAATGATATCTATCTAAAATCTTTAGACGAGCAATTCTTGTATATATATAATATATTTCGGGTCTCGAAAACGGCTCTAACGATTTTGATAAAATTTTGTATTTAAATAAAGTTTTGGTTTTTGAGTTCATCTACATCGGCGTTTTTTCTGTAAGAACGCGAGTTTTCACAAAACCCCCCGTTTTTTGTGCCTTCATTAAAAGTTTGATAAGCTATCTTTCGCCATTTTCTTTATGATTACTCTTATTGTTACTGTTTCATAGCAACCATGTTTTATTACAACAATGGATTTCATACTAAGGCAGGGATTCAAGTGAAACAGGCAATCGCAAATTACAATCGCGACTGGAAATGAATTACATTAGAACGTTTCTTGATAAAAACATCGTGACGTCAGCGTGACGTTTGCCTATGAAAAACGAGCTAGATAAAACGTCACAGCCTACTTGGCGAATAAGAGGAGATCGCTGAGTGCTTGTGAGCTCTTATTGGCTTCACCCGTAGTGACGTCATGCCAATTTAAGTTAATGATAATGTAATTCACTTCCAGTAGCGATTGCAATTCGAAGCGATCGCAGTGCTGTTTCACTTGAATCCCTGCCTTAATCATATCAACGTAAATTTAAATTTTTATGGTATTTGGCTAACGAGTTTTGGCAACACGTTAGAATTACTATTGTTTTTGAAATTCAAAAGAGATCGATCAAAATAGTTAGAATCGGGTGTGGGCGGCGGTAGTCTGATCGGTAACGTCGGACTCGTAACCGGAGGGTCGCGGGCCGAAAATATAGAGGGAGCCGAGTCGATCAAAGATCCACCGTCTTCATTAATGGTGGCTGGGGGACGTTAAAAATGTTCGTGGTCATAAAATCCTCCAAGTGAAACGATACCTCAGGAGGATTCTGGGCCAAGGGTTTGCTCGGCCCTTGGGCCTGGTTCAAAAATGAACAGAGCGCTCTTCAGGGTCCCATCCCGGTTAAACCACGTGATGTGTTATGTACGGGGGAACCATGGAGTGTGAAGTAAAGTGAAAGTCAAAACCAACTGGAACCAAATGCGTACTGGAGAACATGGACTCTGCATCCATTCTCATCAACCCCTCCGGCGCTTTTGGCGCCAAATGAAAGGAAATTGGGTGTGATTTTGCGGTGAGCATGGATTAAATAAGGTTGTGTTTTTTGAAAAAATTACGGTTGTTTTAAAAGCATAATTGCAACCGAAGGCTTAAAAATGCTTTTCAAGTTTATCTAAATAAGTACTTCGCATTTTAGAAAAAAACACGAGTTTACAAACCTCTTTTTTTTTAACCGAGCGGGCTCGGTCCCCTGGTACTGAAACTATGAAGTGTCATATTGAACCAGGACACTAAGGCAGGAATTCAAGTGAAACAGGCGATCGCAAATTACAATCGCTACTGGAAATGAATGACATTAGAACGTTTCTTGATAAAAACATCGTGACGTCAGCGTGACGTTTACCTATGAAAAACAAGCTAGATAAAACTTCAAAGCCTACTTGGCGAATAAGAGGAGATCACTGACTGCTTGTGAGCTTTTATTGGCTCCACCCGTAGTGACATCAGTGCCAAGTTAAGTTGATGATAATGTAATTCACTTCCAGTAGCGATTGCAATTCGAACGATTGCAATGGTGTTTCAATTGAATCCCTGCCTTAAAGTACCAACTTCACTTCTGAAAATTTTGACCTGTGCCCCCCCCCCCCCCAAACCTTTGGTCACGCTACGCCTATGCAGGTACCAGAACTAATGTTAAACATTTCGTTCAATAATACGGAAGAATAGAAATACAGCTCTTTTTATAGCAATCTTTCACACACATAAAATTCTCTTAGTTCAGGAGAAACAAAGGTACTCGTTTTAAATTTGAGGGAATTAAAGAAATCATTTTCCAAAACCATTCAACGACTTAAAATTGAGCCAGCAATGCATGAGCGCCAAAAGTCCCATGACGCAATGAATATTAATTGCCCGGGTATTTGCAAAAGGAAAATGGCAGCGATCGAATTAACTCTTCATCGAAACATATCCTCTCAAATGAGCGAACTTTTATCGGAGTGCCCCACTTTCCGTATAACTCCTAATGAATATTGAATAAGCAGGGTGATTAATAACGCTCAATTAAAAATCCCCGACTCAGACAGTCAACAAGAGATAAGATTCGAAAACAAATATATCCAAGCCCCTGTCGGAATCAATTTCTCTGAGGTTTTGTAATCTTCCGATTGGCGTCCTTCAGATTGTTAAAGGGAGAAGGGCACTTGGGCGTTAATGGCTTTCACAGAGAGATTAGAAGAGTTTTGTGCTGCCTCAACGACTCCGCTTTATGAGCCGACACTTTATTTGCATTCATGAATTTTTAATGCAGGTAATAGATTTGGTTATTAAGTCATCATGATTATTAAATCTAAATGAGTGAGAGAAAAAAATAATCAAATTATAGTTTTAAAAAATATAAAAATACGCTTTTAGAGGGCATCAAACTAAAATTGGGCAATACATCAACATGTTATATAGTTTAGCCTTCAGTATTAAACATATTACTTTTATGTTTGAAAAAAACGCGAATCTTATCTTTTATTCAAAGTTACATACACTGCGATGCAAAAGTTTAGACAAAATGCAAATATGTGAATAAAAAGAAAACTATTCAACGAAATGCTTTCAAATTTCTACTGCAGGTACACAATATGGTCCCAAATACGTGTCTGGAGTTCTTATAACTATAATTGGAATCAAATTTTGGATATTACAAAAGACATTTTTTTACATTGTTGCAAAAGTTTAGACAATAGTCAGATTTTATGCAAATATCCCTTGAAATGTGATTGGTGAAGGAAAGGCGGGACTTTATTATTCGAATATAAAGTCCAGAGATTGCTGAATAAATAATCAAAAGCTCTGTAGTTCTCGTGTAAAGCAGATGAGAAAGTTTGGAAGCCGAAATTTGAAAATGAACCTACTTTATTAATTTTTTGTCTTTTAAATCGGCTCTAGTATGGTAGTACATTGTTTTTTACTTTGTGGAGAGCAAATTTAAACACGCGTATCGATCGAAAAGTCCAAGAAAAATTATATTTCTTAAGGATGAAGGATTTGAAAAAACGACTAAGACTGACGATTCGCCCCTTAATCCTACAAAACTTCAACTTGGGTCAAAAACAGCACGTGACAGCATAAGTAGATGAACAACTGAATCGGAATACATAAAAGAAATAAAGAATTGTGCTTGAGCCTTTTCGGACAGAGTATCCCAAATAAGCCAGATTTTATTGGTAAAAGCAGCACAGCATATGATCATTGGATATTTCTCAAGTCCCGCGAAAAGAGTTATAATCCATCTAGGCCATCCCAATTTTAATAATTTTTATCAAAGAAAGTACCATTCATTTTTTAGTCACGATGATACATATGCTGCTTTTCACATTAAAATCTGGCTTATTTGGGACACTCTGTACCAAAAGGCTCAGGCACAATTCTTAGTTTTTTTTATGCATTCCGATTCAGTTGTTCATCTACTTATGCTGTCACGTGCTGTTTTTGACCCAAGTTGAAGTTTTGTAGGATTAAGGGGCGAATCGTCAGTCTAAGCCGTTTTTCCAATTCCTTCATCCTTAAGAAATATAATTTTTCTTGGACTTTTTGATCGATACGCATGTCTGAATTTGCTCTCCACAAAGTAAAAAACAATGTACTACCATACTAGAGCCGATTTAAAAGACAAAAAATTAATAAAGTAGGTTCATTTTCAAATTTTGGCTTCCAAACTTTCTCATCTGCTTTACATGAGAACTAAAGAGCTTTTGAGATTTTGATTATTTATTCAGCAATCTCTGCACTTTATAAATGAATAATACAGTCCCGCATTTCCTCCACCAATCACATTTCAAGGGATATTGCATAAAATCCGACTATTGTCTTAACTTTTGCAACAATGTAAAAAAAATGTCTTTTGTAATATCCAAAATTTGATTCCAGTTATAGTTATAAGAACTCCAGACACGTATTTGGAACCATATTGTGTACCTGCAGTAGAAATTTGAAAGCATTTCGTTAAATAGTTTTCTTTTTATTCACATATTTGCATTTTGTCTAAACTTTTGCATCGCAGTGTACATACAAACAAACAAAACCACATATGAAAAAAATAAAATCGTATTAAAAAGGCAAAAATTTTGGAGGTATTAACCCATTAATGCCTGACATTTTTTCTCCATTTTTTATCAAGGAAAGAAAAATCGTCCCTTAAAAGTTACGATAGACCCCAGAGAGTACATACTTTTTTTACTAAAATTTTTTTCTGCCTACGATATCATATTTAAAAAGACATTTTATGAGAAGAAATAAAATCAGCAATTTACATAAACTGGGAAGCTGGGAATCACTTTGAAAACTTAGCTTTTTTTTCTTGAGACTGTGAACGATGTAACTCTTGATAAAGATCATATTAAACCTGCTACAGAAATCACTTTACAATGGTTATATGCTGTAATCTGTTAATAACGAATTGAAACAATACCAAGGTACTCATTGAACACTATTATTTGGTTGAAATGTTCATTTTGGGGGAAATTCAGACCCTTTTTTGGACCGTCCCTCAAAAGGGACGCTAGGCATTAATGGGTTAATCGCAATAATAAAGAACTAGAAGGAAAGAGAAGAAACTAAATTGATTTTTGATATCCTGAATTCGAATTATTTTTTTCACAATCGCAAGTTGCGAATAGAAATCTACTTGTCGAATTTCTTGTTTCTACACATGGCTATAAGCTTTAGTCTAATTTTTGCTACCCATACTCTATCACGCTGACCATTTCTGAGAAATTCGCGGTTTCTAGGTCAGCTGATTCCTTCTTTTACAAAAACAAAAAGCTCAATTCGAGCTTTTATCTTGAAGAGTCAGCCACCACACTGTGAGCTTTTGGTACAGTCCTAGGAAGGGACTGGAGAAATGTGTTCACTGCAATCCACAAGAGAACTCTCACGGACACTTCGTCGGCACCGTGCTAAACTAACGAATGTGAAAAATCGCGTTTTACAAGTTCAAATTTTACAAATAATTATAATTAAAATGACACCTTCGAAAGTTAGTTTTACACTTAAAGGTATCTATAAAAGTTTAAAAATTGAAAATAACCAAACACGTCAGTTGGGAGTAAGTTATGTGCAGTATTTTAGCTCTCCTGAAAAGTGCCAATTTTCACATTCGTTAGGTTAGCATGGTGGCGACGACTTCTTCCCCGCTCACACTTGTTTGATAAACAAGATTTGTGTGTGTGTGTGTGTGTGTGTGTGTGTGTGTGTGTGTGTGTGTGTGTGTGTGTGCGTGTGTGTGTGTGTGTGTGTGTGTGTGTGTGTGTGTGTGCGTGCGTGTGTGTGTGTGCGTGTGTGTGTGTGTGTGTGTGTGTGTGTGTGTGTGCGTGCGTGTGTGTGTGTGCGAGCGTGCGTGCGTGCGAGCGTGCGTGTGTGAACAAGACTTTTCTCTTCAATAGACCTAATTGACAAGGAATTCTTACGTCTTTCCAAGAATTTTGGATTAATTTCTTATTTGATATTCAAAATTGTTTTGTTTATTTTGTTATGTACTTTTTTCACAAAAGAAAAAAAGAAAGAAAAGAAAAATTATTTACTGATATTAATATCTATAACAGGGATAGTAAGTACTAAGGCCCCTATATAGACGAGCCGGCGCATCAAGATTAAGTTTAACCACTTTGGATCCAGAACGTGATTGAGAGTTGTCTTTTTCGGTGAGTGGTTGTCTTTTCAGGCGAGTTATCGCGTTTTGGTAATTTTTCCGGTGAATTTAACAAAGCTTGGCAATGTCCCGAAACTTTTTCTGGTAACCCTAGCGCCGCAACAATGAAAATTGAAAGTCGAAGTTCATAAGTTGGATCCAAAGTGGTAAAACTTAAGCTTGATGCGTCGGCCTGTCTATATAGCGGCTCTAGTAAGTACTATAGCCTGTGTAACGAGAGCTGGCGCTCAAAGTAAAATAAATTTTCCTATTTTCCGCACTTTTCCCTTGATGGTTGTCATAGTTACGGCGCTATGGACTTTTTCCCCACTTAGCTTTTGCAACAATGGTTAAATGCAAACGGTTAAAATTGCTTTGTGCCTAAACTGTTATTTTATTGGAAATTCACCGTAAAAAGAGCACTCCTTAGAAATGATTGCTTTATTTATGTATGAGTAGATTTGTTAGAAAACGTTGAGAAATAACTGAAACATGAAGATATAAATAAAAGCGCAAGCCTAATACGACAAACTTAAAATAAATGAAATTCCTCAACAGCAGTGCATACAAAAATCTGGTATGGAACCCACACTACTTCCTTTTACGTGTAAATTTAAAAGTAGATGCCTTAAGTGTTAAAATAGTGCTTGGAGTGAGCACGATAATAATTTAAACATTTACACCCCTAGTTTGCCACGAAACAATGCAAAAAATGTTTTACGATGATTCATTTTTTAAATATCATCGATTTTAACATTATTCAATGTATTTTTCGTAAAATATCGCCAACAGCGCCAAATTGAACTCAAATTCAAAAAAAAAATTTTTTTTCGCCAAATTTGTCGCCAACTGGACGATATGTAGCCAAATTGGCGCCAAACACTTGGCGACCAAAATCTTGGCGATATATCGCCAAGTGGTAGCGTCAATTCGTATCACTTGAGTCTGCATTGAAATTAACATTGATTTAACCCAAAAAAAGGGGTAAAACATCCCCTTGGAAACATTCGAATGCAACCAGAAGTGGAAGTGCGCAACTAGATCCCCCTCAGAGCCTACATACCAAACTATAAGCTTCTACGGCATGTAGTTTTTGAGTTATGCAACATACATACATAAGCACATACATACGCACATACAGACGTCACGAGAAAACTCGTCGTAATTCACTCGGGGGTGGTTGAAAACGATTTTTCAGCTGGTTATATGCTGGTAGGTATATATGAACGTGCTGACAGGTCGATAAAACTAATCAACATTCATTCGAGAGGTGAGCAAAATCAAAATTTAGACCCAAATTTGAGTGAATTTTTTTTTCGCGATCACAATACTTCCTTTACTAATAAGTAAAAGAAAGTAAAAAAGTGGAGCTGTTTTCTCTCGTACGGTTTCCATGGAGACGGCGCAAAATTTCTAAACTTGATGCGCCTATTATAAAGTAACCGAGTATAGTAAATAAGCACTTTAGAAAACACTGCAATAGTTGAAATTACGGAACCGCGGTAAATTGACACCCGCTTTACTCGACATTTTTTCGTTGTCGCTTGGGGTGTCGAGTTACCGAGGTTTAACTGGATATTTAAAATAGTTTTCGGCATTAAAATTTAATATATGATTGATCAAAACTAGCATTTCATAATATTTAAAAGTCAAAAAAAAAAAAAAAAAACTGTGTTGTGTGATACAACTCACGAATCGAATTTAACGCATGATTAATGCCATTTGTCGGTAATCTCCTTGATATCGGAGTAAGTTGGAATCCATTTTAAAGTTGATGCTTCGAAACTTAACTCTGCTCTATCACAACTCGAAAACAAATTGCTAAAGAAAGTTTCAATACCTTTTCCATCGTCACGAACCGTCAACCATGCTATTGCAGCTTTAGGACAAAGAGAATCATCACAGAAAATGACCTAGCTATAAAAGAAGATACTTTACTGGTAAAACGGAAACTTATTCCTGCTTATATAGCTGGGAAATATTTTAAAATAAACCGCGTAATGGCATGCCCTAAAAGATGTTACATATGCTATCTAAACTGATATTTGTTTCGATAGTAATTTTTGATTTTTTTTTTTTGTAGCCATATGTAATAGTCATTTTCCACTTCAAAGTATTTGTTGAACAATTTGAAGAATCTACTTATATTAAAAACTGAGTATCTTTCTATCTTTCTTTCTTTATAACTATCTATCTATGTCACGCTTCTTTCTCCTGAACGCCAAAGAACTGAAAGTCGAACCAGGTACCGATAGATAGGTAAATTTTCAGGCTTCATTAGTTTTAATTTATATTATTGTACGATTTTGATCAAGAACGAAGATATCAATTAATAAGTAGTCAAATTTAAAGCGATTAGGCCTAAATGGTTAAATATGAAATCCATTGTTGCAAAACGTGGTTGCTATTAAACAGTAATAACCACCGAGTAGAAAGAAGGAGAGAAATATTGTACGGATGCGCTAGTTTGAAAGTGGCAACAAATTCTCACCACCGCCAGAGGACACTACTTACCAAAACCTCCCTATTTCCTAAAGGAATCAATGTAAACGATACTGAATCTGTCATCTTTTTAAATGCTGCTATGGGAAAGAAAATATTTTTTTTTCAACTGGATTTTGGTGTAAACCATCGATTAACATTATGAACTAAATATGACTTTGATCCCACTGAAATTTTGCCGTATTTTTTAAGAAAGATGTTTAATCGACCGCATCTAGCTACTTGCCAAATTTGACATTATGCAACTGTATGCGACATTTTCTTTGCATTGTACAATGTTATTTTTGCTGAGAATCAGTTCTCTAAATTTTTGATAAATTAAGCATGTCGCAAAAGATTAATTATGTCAGTATTTAATTTTGTTATTAATTAAATATATTTAGTAGACAAAATATTTATTAGTTTAAATATATTTATTAAATATATTTAAACTATTTAATATATTTATTAAATATAGTTTGTTCATAATGTTAATCGATGATTTAAACAAAATTCCTATTAAAAAAAATATTCTTGCCAACAGCAGTCTTTAAAAAATGACAGATTCTGTCAGATTTGGCAGGTTGGTAAGTGCATTTGATTAAACCTATTTCTCAAAAAATACGGCACCTATTTTCGTGGGATGAAAATCACATTTAATTCATAATGTTAATCGAAGATTTACACAAAAATCCAGTCGAAAAAAAAATATTTTCTTTCCCATAGCAGCATTTAAAAAGATGACAGATTCAGTATCATTTACATTGATTCCTTTAGGAAATAGGGAGGGTTTGGTAGGTAGTGTCCTCTGGTGGCGGTGAGAATTCATTGCCACTTTTAGATAGCAGAGATTTAGCTCCTCCTCTTTAATCTCCTTGGTAATAACAATGATAGTGAGAATTTTGAATGAAGGCTTAACTAAATCAAATATGAAACTCATTAGCGGGCCACCTCCGTTGCACTTTTATCGCTAGCTACTTGTAATATTTTGAAATATAAATTAGTTGAAAAGCCATCTACTTATATTAAAAACTGAGTCTCTATGTCTGCTTCTTTCCTTTGAGCTAGCTGAACTTACTGAAACTTTCCTCAACATCTTGAAGGCGCGAAGTGCCCGTGCAACATCTCAATAATTCGAATGATTTTTTGATGCAGGAAAAAAGAAAAGGGGCGAAGCCGCCTCTAGCGAGCCGCCTTGGCGGGGAGTAGTTTCTTGAAATTTTCCTCACTACTTTCAAGGCCCGAAGTGCCCGTGCAACGCCGGACCACGTGCGTGGTATGTATTGAAATTGAATGAACATTAAATTATATTAAATAGTATAACTTCAGAATGAGGTAAAAGTTAGAGAGGGGGGGGGGGAGTTAATACATCAACAGACCGCAGGTAGCTAATCTAGCTGCCCTGGCAGCTAGTTTCATTTTTAAAACAGTTAACATAAAATATAATTTTTTTTTAATATAAAGACTTTTAAATATATAAGCTTGGTTCGCTTCGCACTAAAGACTATGAAATAAATCAAGTGTATGATAAAGGCAGGGATTCAAGTGAAACAGGCAATCGCAAATTACAATCGCGAGTGGAAATGAATTACATTAGAACGCTTCTTGATAAAAACATCGTGACGTCAGCGTGACGTTTGCCTATGAAAAACGAGCTAGATAAAACGTCACAGCCTACTTGGCGAATAAGAGGAGATCGCTGAGTGCTTGTGAGCTCTTATTGGCTCCACCCGTAGTGACGTCATGCCAAGTTAAGTTGATGATAATGTAATTCACTTCCAGTAGCGATTGCAATTCGAAGCGATCGCAGTGCTGTTTCACTTGAATCCCTGCCTTACTGATTACAACAAAAAATAGCAGTTAATCTAACTTCTTTATATTCAGATTTGTTCATAAGCAGCCGTCAGAGTTTTTATTAAAAATTAAGAGTCAGAAATATAAGCAAACAAGCAAAGCCACTCGTACAAATCTGTGTACAGCCCTTTTCATACCAAAATATAAAAACGGCGGATATAGCTTCAGTATAATCCTCGGGTTTACGCCATTTTCTTTATGCGGAAAGTATTCGTTCAGGCGGAGCCGATAGTATTTGAATTAAATTTTTTGATTGGCTGATTTTTAAATTTAAATTTAGAAATCAACCAATCGTTAATTCCTCTTGTCTCGAAGAACTCCGATAGATGGCAGTACGTCATGAACTAGGGAAGAAATTTTTCTCTGTGCTAAAAACCAGAAAGCAATAGGCATTTAGTATTTAGGAGGCGTTGATTTTCTGAAGCTGTTCCAAAAGGCGGTCTTCCAAACTTTTACCCAAGTAGCACATTTCGTTTTTTAAAGATTGTAAAATGGTTATTAACCTTGTAACAACGGCTTAAAAACGTTTATAAAACGTTTAAAGGTTATTTGTGCTACCTGGGTAGTTTCTTATTTATTAGTTGCTTTTAAATCAACCTAAATATAAAGATACACTAACCAAGACATTCAACAAGCTATTGATTGTTGGAATCAGGAAATGATATTCTTATTTCACTTCATACTTTTTAATACTAACAGGCATGCGCAAATGCGAAGAAGGTCGCACAGTAAAAAATTAGACAGCAAGTTTATTGCCTTAAAGTTCGTCCAACGATTTTAGACGAAAGCATTAGAATATTATTTACAAAATAATAACTAAAAAAAAAAACCTATGTATTTTTCTCAAAAAAGAAAAAAAAGTCTTCGTCGAAATGTAGATGGTATTAACACAATCTCAAGTTTAACAGCGGTTTGGTCAATTTTTACGAGCAAGCAAACATAGCTGGAGCGTAAGATACGACTGAAACTTACGATCGCAATTAAGATTACGAGCCAATTTAGCTCTAGTCTTCAAACACGCGTCATAACTTCTTCTTTAATCTTCTTACCCGAGGAAGGTCATTTTAATCCTTAATGGGGAAAAATTTGCAAGTCGAGGAAATTTTATTAGAAACGATTAATTTTCACTTAAATCGTTAAGCAAGTAATAAACCTCGTTTTTCTAGGAAAGAGTGTTAAGGTGATATTAAAACGCTACATTTGTTTTTATCTACTTAAAATGAGCTATCATCAAATACTTTCCATAAGCGACAAACATTATTAAATGTCTGTAAGTTTTTTAGTGATTTGATGTTCTTCATTGAACAATTTAAATGGTGGAAAGTTAATTTCCGAAATTTTGAGAAGAGCTTCATCAAATTTGTTATTTTTTGCAACAAAATTTGCCATATTTTGTAATTTTTTCTCTGCTTTTCGGGTAAATTTAAGCATGAAATTGACTAAAAGTTGCTTTCGAAGTTAAGAGTTAAATGGATTTTCAATTTTCGTCTGTTAATTCTGCTTTTACGACTAGCAAAACTGAATAGCTGTGAGTTTTGTTTTTTTTCATGTTTTACACTATTAGGGAGCAAGTTGTGACATCAAAATTTTTTGTAGGGATTCTTTTAAACTAATTTATTTATTTATTTAAATTATTTTTTAAATTTATTTTTAAATTAATTCTTTAATTTAAATTATTTACGGATTTTTTTAATAAAAATTATTAATTAATTATTATTTTTAATTTAAATTATTGTGTGGCCCCGGGTTCGAGTCCCGGCTTGGGCATGGATGTGCTTTCTCTCTCCTGTCCTTGTCCTTTCTCTGTGTAAATGTGTTTCTGTGTGAAAGGTTTCCTACCCTATAAACGGGTCCCTATGGCATGTGTGTACTGTGGAAGTTGGACTTCACACCAAATTACGGTACAGTTTCAAAAGTGAAGCAGCGCACTCCAAAATTGCCAGCCTGGCTGGCACACGACAAAAAATAAATAAATAAATAAATTATTTCTTTTATTTCTTTATTTTTTTATTCATTTATTATATACTGTCGTCCCCTCTTAATCGGGTAACGGATAAACG
The DNA here is from genome assembly GCA_038373865.1 of Uloborus plumipes. Classification (NCBI taxonomy): domain Eukaryota; kingdom Metazoa; phylum Arthropoda; class Arachnida; order Araneae; family Uloboridae; genus Uloborus; species Uloborus plumipes. The sequence continues at coordinate 13,876 of JAXGGA010001760.1, read as the reverse complement.
AATACCTCGCTTATATGAATAAAATATCTCGGAGCCGATGCCATAGACGTAATGTTAAAGATCCCCGCTTAATCGAATACCCCGTTTAATCGAATGATATTTCTTGGAACCGACAATATTCGTTTAAGCTGGGCCAACAGTATTTTTTTTTTGTGTGTGTGGGTGTGTGTGTGCTTGGATTGTCTGGAAGGATAAAAAAGCGATTCTATTCTGCGCACAATTCGAACTTTTAAAAAATTAATAATATATAAAAAATAATAGTTATAATTTCAAAAAATAAATATATAATATTTAAAAAAAATAAATAATGTTGAAAAAAAATGCATAAAATAAAAAAGAGGCTTAAAAATAAAAATAAAAATCCCAAGAGTATTGTGAAAAATTTTGGGGGAAATTTTCGCCACTGAACTTAGGGGGGGGGGGCACACCTGGCACTAAAGCAAACGATGCGCATCTGAGAAAGCTTAATGAAGCACGGTGCTGTGCTGTAGCTCGTATGAAAAATGGGGAAAAGTTCTGTATCTTAAACCATTAGGTGTTCAGTTCATTGATGAATATTTGTGCTATTAACGCTTTTTACGTGCAAATTTTTAAATTTGAACATAACTATGAAATTACTAACAATCAACGACAGGTTGTAATTCTTTTAGCCTTATCAAACTTTCATTTTAGTCTGTGAGCCGAAGGCAGAAAAGATGCTTAGAAACATGGTTTCGTTTGCCAACTTCGGGGACTACAAAATGTGATATTTTTCTGAATCCTTAGAGTCTACAGATGAAAAAAACACAATGTTCCCGAAAAAATATTGTCTCATTAGTTTTTTACAGGCCGTTAAAGATAGACGGCAAAATATGCGAAAATGGAATTCTAGGGGCGGATAATTACGTTAAATATCATATATATGTGTCTGTCTCTGCCTATATATTTATATGTACGTATAGATGGATATATAGATACTTTTTGATATTCTTTTCGGCGACCTTCCTCGAATTCGCGCATGCGTCAGGTCTCAATCGATTTTATGAAACAGGAGGTGATTGTGATAAGAGAGATAAGGAATGAGAAGGGATTTTTCTTTGTTTTGGTTTGTTTTGTTTTTCGTTACATTCGTATATTTGAGGTGTTGATTTGTGTTGGTGTTTTTTTTCTCTTCCTTATCATTTCTATAAAAATAAAATAATATCGGAGTACGTAGAAATGCTGCTATCGTGCATTTTCATAATCAAGCTGTCTCCCTTTTTAAAATAGAACCAATCAACGTTGCTTGACAAAAATAGAGAGTTTTTCCGAAATTTCTCGTTTTTTCACAATATACACCTCGAAAATTATTGAAAATTCGACAAATATGTGTAGAAACACTGTTATACGAAGTTTGTTTAGCTTGAATTTTTATTTTAAACCAATTTTTCCCACCATTTCCACGATTTTTCGAGAAACCCAAAATTTGCTTCCCCCTCCCCCCACCTTTAGCTCACCCCACAGGGTCGGGGACTTTCACTATATTAACTTACTAACTACCCCTAACAATATTCTGTAGTCAAATACTCTCGCATATTCCATGCATTCTATAATGTATTCATTGACTGATATAGTGCCATTAATGAAACAACGAGATTAAGAACAAACGGAAATGTGGATTGATACATTTTTGTGATTTTCTTAGTAACTGAATCACAAAAGACGTGAAGTAAGTATATTATGACTTATTAATATATTTTGCAACATAAAATCGTATGAAAAAGAAAAACTAGGGTAGAAAACCTGTTTATTGAAATTTTAAATTGCAAATATTTTGTGCAACTGTGCCACTTAGAGACAATTTTTGTTGTGAATGAGCCAACAGGCTAAGGAATATAGTCCCTATTTCAGTTACTAATTAAAACTTAATGAGACAAGGTCTGCTTGGGAACATTGGATTTTTCGATTGAGTACATCACTATTAGTTGATTTCAAGCAAGTTCCCGTAGTCCCTAAAATTGGTAAACGAACTTGAACGATATCGGTGCTTGGCCCACAGACTATAGGTCCTGTCATGATCGTAATGGTTTCATTTAAAATTTTAAATTACATTTATTAAAGCACATCATACAGTATGCATTACTTTTAAAAGCTCAAAATTGACGGAAAAAGTCACGAATCATATTTGGCGACGATTGACGTCGTTCAAAACTTACTTATTCGTGGTAACAAATCAGTCCCTTATATACAAGGGCGGATCCAGAAATGTTCCAAGGGAGCGGCGATTGAGTTTTTTTTTTCTTACTTGCCCATTTTTTTCTCCATGCACCCTTGTTAACACATGTTGGTTACAAATGTTTTAATCTTCCATTTCGAAAAATTTCCAGATCAGAGACCTGAATCCTCACCCTTTCTATTAATATCATCAAAAATCAACTAAAACTGCCTTTTTTGAACTTCAAAATCTAAGAACCGCTGTGGAAGAGTCCCTCAAGGGAGGGGCGATCGCCCCCATCGCCCCTCCCTTGTATCCGCCCTTGCTTATATATCCTATATGTATTTACACAAGCTATTTCAAATTTTTCCAGGGGAGCGGGGGCAAACACTGCATACACAATGTAAATTGCACCAAAAATGACAAAAACCACGCCCGCTTACATGTAAATTGATTTTTCAAAGCCGGGAAGGAGAGGAATTGACTCCCCCCCTCCCCCAAATGACGGGCCTGTGATTTTATAAGTATTGGTTTTCTGAAAAACAGTAATAGTTAATTTATGTTCTAGAAATAAAGCAGCAACAAAAAATGTCTAAACTGGTTCTTATTTAATCTCTATATCTCCTACACTGACTCTTTTCACGACTGCGAGTTATGTAGCAAAAACAATAAACACTCAATTTTATAAGATTTAATTAAAATTTTGAAAAATCAAACGTTATTCAAAATAGCAGCGTAAAAAACGCAATATTACCGTATTTTTCGCCGTGTAAGACACACCCAATTTTAAATTAAATCCCCCAATTTTAATTAATCTTAAATTTTTGCCGTATAAGACGGTGCGTCTTATACGGCAAAAAATACGGTATACAACAATGTCCTCCCACTAAAAGTTGCTCTTTGTGAAACATCGCCAAAAGGGGATATCAAGCCATAAAAGACAGCGACGCGAAACGAAACCGCGCGAACTGGCGCTCTTTGATCAAAAATAAAGAATGAGAATATCTGAAACGCCTGGCGGATTGATACGATGTTCGATTTTGATTTTATATTAAGTCACACAGCGAAAAAAGTGAGTGATTCAAAACGTATTAATATATTTTGAAATGTAAAATCGAGTAAAAAAGTAAAATTATGGTTGAAAAACTGTTTATTAAAATTTTAGATTGCAAATATTTTGTGCAATAGCGCCACCTAGGGACAACGTCTCTAGTGAAAGAGTGAGCAGGCCAAGGAAAAGAGTTCGTGTTTCAATTACTAATTAAAACTTAATGAGACAAGTTCCGCTTGGGAACATTGGATTTTTCGATTGAGTACATCAATATTAATAGATTTCAAGCAAGTTCTCGTAGTCCCTAAGATTGGTAAACGAACCTGAACGATATTTGCACTTGGCCCACAGACTATTTTGGTTTGATCCGTTTTTACGTAATAGGTATACGAATTCATTAACTCCATTTGGTGAAACAATCAGGGTCACCGGGTCCCCATACCCCCATAAATCTTAATGAAAGAACTCTCACAGCTTTCATGTTGTGTGCTGAGCTTATTGCACTTGTTAAGAGGCTCCATTGTATCCTTAAAATAGCTATTTGCTGTACTTTCTACCTAATTTCTGCTTCATTTACGTTGATTGCCGGTCTGTAAAATCAGCCGCTTTATGAAATCAAATGTCCTCAGGACAAATGTGATTTTAATAATCGGCGCTCACTGTACTGGGCACACGATGTGCATTTTTGGTAACTCAAAACCTCTGTTACTCCTTCCGTTCTCCGAACTGCAGCTCCGAATTTTCCCTGCAAAACGAGATGAAATCTAGAAATTGCAACTTTATACTAATGAGCAACGAAAATATTCGTAGCTAAAGAACTAAGGCATGAATTCAAGTGAAACAGGCGATCGCATATTGCAATCGCTACTGGAAGTGAATTACATTAGAACGTCTCTTGATAAAAACATCGTGACGTCAGCGTGACGTTTGCCTATGAAAAACGAGCTAGATAAAACGGCACAGCCTACTTGGCGAATAGGAGGAGATCGCTGACTGCTTGTGAGCTCTTATTGGCTCCACCCGTAGTGACGTCAGTGCGATTGGCATTTATTGCGATTGCAACCTATCCAAATTTGGGAATTTGCGATTGCAATTGTGAGTTGCGATCGTCCGTGTTTCACTTGAATTCCTGCCTTAGGCAGGAATTCAAGTGAAACACCATTGCAATAGCTTCGATGCGATCGCAAAATAAATGCTAATGCAACTTAACTTGGAACTGACGTCACTGCGGGTGGAGCTAATAAGAGCTCACAAGCAGTCAGCGATCTTCTCTTATTTGCCAAGTAGGCTTTGACGTTTTATCTAGCTCGTTTTTCATAGGCAAACGTCACGCTGACGTCACGATGTTTTTATCAAGAAACGTTCTATACTACAATGCAATCTTTCTTGGCAAAAACATCGTGACGTCAGCGTGACGTTAGCCTATGAAAAACGAGCTAGATAAAACGTCACAGCCTACTTGGCGAATTAGAGGAGATCGCTGACTGTTTGTGAGCTCTTATTGGCTCCACCAGTAGTGACGTCACTGCCAAGTTAAGTTGCATTTTATTATAATGTAATTCATTTCCAGTAGCAATTGTAATTTGCGATCGCCTGTTTCACTTGAATTCCTGCCTAAGAAACATTGAAAAAAGATGATTTTCTGCGCAAAAAGCGCTTTTGTCTCGAAATTTGTTCTCGAGTTACTTTTCTTTGGAAAAATAAACTTTATTGATTCGTGCCGAAGAATGTATCTATTACGTCTTGAATAAAGGGAAATTTATTCAAACGAAACAGATTTTTCCTCCCGAGAAGTCGATATATGATATTTTAGCATCATAATAAATTTCGAATTTTTCTCATCTTATGATTTTTATAGATTACTTTTATACATTTGTAATTTTAATTTTATTAAAATATAATGTTCTGGTTTCTAAGTTTTATGTTCTGCAAGTGTGCATACTTAGTGGTTTTAAATACGGTTTGTTATAACTGCCAACCCTACTAAAAATGACCCGTAGAAATCAATAGAAAAATCTATTGATATCCGTTCAGTTCTATTGATATGAACTGATTTCTACGGATGTCTCTATTGATATCAATAGAGCTATTGATATCTGTAGCCTATTGATCATATCCTCAATGGATATCAATAGATTTCTACGGATGTCTCTATTGATATCAATAAAGCTATTGATATCTGTAGCCTATTGATCACATCCTCAATGGATATCAATAGATTTCTACGGATGTCTCTATTGATATCAATAGAGCTATTGATATCTGTAGCCTATTGATAATATCCTCAATGGATATCAATAGATTTCTACGGATGTCTCTATTGATATCAATAGAAGCTATTGATGTCTGTAGCCTAGTGATCATATCCTCAATGGATATCAATAAAGGCCTATAGACATCAATATAAATTTGGTCAGTAGGAAAGCATCCCAATGGATATCACTTAAAGCTTTACAGACATCAATAGAAATCCGATCAATAGGATACTGGTACCAAAGGATATTCATAAATCTTTAATTGACATAAATAGAAATCCGATAGGTAGTATACTAATTCCAATTGATATCTGTAGAAAGGAAATCATTGAGTTTAAACTTAAGTAAGTCTCGGTATAATTAGTGAGCTATAGGAAGGTTATTAATAATAATTTTAAAAAAGCAAAAGAGTTTAAACTATATAAATAAAGATAAATATAATTTTTAAATAATTGATTTTGATTGAAATTAACTGATAAAATTTCTGACTTTTTAAAATATATGATATTACAGATTCATGGATTATGCCAGTCATTTTTTCTTCCTTTTAAGTTTGAAAAAAATCAATAATTTTATTTCAAATCATCACAGACCGCTATGGTTCAACCATTTATTTCAAAGTAGTCCGAGGGCAGGAGTCTCAAAATGAGTTTTAAACTAAGTTTTGTTCGGACAATTGAGGGGCAATTTTATTCTGCTGAAATACAACACAATCTTAGCTAAAGAACGTAAAATTCATGAAGTTCTCCAAAATATAATTCTCCATTTCATTTCATTTCATTTCACCCTCCAGGGTCCCCCGTACCTACCAGCTTAGTGGTTTAACCGGGATAGGGCCCTGAAGAGCGCTCTGTTCTTAATTTTGAACCAGAACCTAGGGTCGAGCAAACCATAGGCCCTAGCACCCCCAGAGGTACCGTTTCACTTGGAGGACTTTGTGACCACGACATTTTTAACGCCTCCCAGTCATCATTAATCAAGACGGTGGATCTTTGATCGGCTGGGATCAAACCCGGGTCCTTTCAGACACGAGTCCGATGCCTTACCGATCGGGCCACCACGGCCCTAATTCTCCATTAAAAGACAGTTATCGAAATTATTTGGAACTACAGTCGACGCTTGTTATAACGACCTTGCGTTATAAAGACCATCCTAATATAACGACCGGTGAGAAAACCCCCAACTGTATCCCAATATACTCTATGTTCTACCTCTTATAGCGACCATTCGTTATAAAGACCGTTTTCTGTAGGACGGAGACGGTTGTTATATCGAGCGTCGACTGTATTTTGTTCGCACGATTTCATCTGGAGTGCATGAAAATCAGAAAACGATTGTAACGTGACGTCATATAGAAACAGATTGGCCTTTCTTGCTAATATTCTGGACGATTTTGGAGAAGGGAGATTTTGTAACGTCATTTAATGATGTAGTCAACAATTTATATTTTTACATTCAGACACTAACTTTAATGTGCAAGTTGGAGAAAACTGATTGATGTGAGGTAATAAAAATATAAAGAAACAAACAGTAAAACTCACAATTCAATTCATTTTTTTGTTTTAATATCAGAACATTTTCCTTTTTCTTTTTTTAATATCGCATTGCAAAACACAAGTTTCAAAAAGTTGTCTGCTCAAGATCAAATAAATATTAATGAAAAGTATATATTGATGTTAGTCTCAGTTGGGTTTTTTCAAAAAATTGCTTTTCTAAAATTCAACTAGATAATGGATAGTATAAATCATGAACATGAATAACACCAAGTAGTATTCTAAAAATTTCTATTAAAAAAAGTAAGGAACCCACAGAGAAATATTTTCGCACTTTAACACTGATGGCAATGATATGAAAAAAAAATTAATTTCCATTAGGTGTTATAAAACTAGACAAAATATACAAAGGTTGTCAAAAGGTTCACGGCAACAAAAAATGATTGCACCCTTTTTATGATATAAATACTTTCGGATGTAAACAGTGAATTTCGCAGTTAAGCGGTTGCAAGTTTTTTTTTTTGCTCTTTAAAAGCTTTAAATAATTTTAAAAATGTATTTTTGCTGTGAAAAGTATTTTTAAAGTTTGAAATGGGTGATCTGATAACAATAACTAAACATATATAAGCGCTACTTTGACGCCATCGACTTAAACCACGGATGCAAACAGGAATTACTTATCCCGCGATTGGCAACGAGTCATCACTACGCACGTTGTTTTGATTAAGCACTTGGATTCAAGGATCTGTGCGAAATCGGTTCAAAAAAAGTAAAGTTACTTATGTACGCAGATGACATCTTTTTAATCAGCTCTGGGGACAATCTTTGTAATGTGTTAGAGGAAACCAGAAAATCCTTTGGAACATCCAAAAGTGGTGCGGAACATGGTATATGAAAATTGAGCCGGAGAAATGTGCAGCTGTAAATTTCTCTAACAAGCGTCAGCTACCGGATAGGAATCGCGGGCTCCCCGATAGCATGGAATGACAATATAAAAATTCTTGGCATCTATTTTAACAACAACCTGACGTTTAAAAACCATATTAGCTACTTATTAAAAAAAACCTATAAATACAGTAACATCTTGAAAGTTATTGTTCCAAAAAGTGGAGGGCAAGAACCCATCATCTGCTTAATATCGTGGAAAGTTGCATTTTTAGCATCATCGATTACGGATGTCAGTTCTCCATGGCCTCTTCCGACTCTGATAAAAAAAATAGAAACAATGTTTCATACGGCAGTAAGAATAGCGTTGGGGCTCCTGCGGTTTACACCAATTCCGGTTCTACTGAAAGAGGCTTGCTTGATGCCAGTGTCGATGAGACATAAAATGAAAGCTGAGATGTACTACATTAAACAAATCGCTCTGGGAAATTTTTCTGTGACCAGAAAGATGCTACTCTCCTATGAGGTGCCTAGACTTCCGGCAAACCAAGTCTACCAAGTATCCAATCGAATGGAACGACTCCTGGAATAAGACTAAGTACGCCAAAAACTATGGCCACCTGGCATCGGTGAATAAAAAGGCAAGGACTATAACCCGCAACAGGAAGGAGGATGTGCTTCTCGCGAGAGCTAGAACAAGAACTCTGATGTCAAATGCTAACCTGCACAAGATTAGAGTCATAACTTCACCCATGTGTGTGACTTGCAATGTTTCAGAAACAACGGATCATATCCTTCTGGTCTGCCGGAAATATGAAACCCAACGAAATGTACTTCGTGCAAAATTTCGTTGTACCCCGTTATCCTTTAGTTCTATCTTCTGGTTTTTATCTCGCTCTGGTCGTCAGGCAGCGGCCGTGTTGGAGTTTCTCCGTGCGACCGGTCTTTACTGAACTTTCTTGCGGACGAGCCATGTGGACGATTTCCTCCTGGGCCTTCTGGCCATTTTGACTCCCTAGTACTATAGACTGTGGCAACAGAGAATGGAGTATTGGAGGCAAAGCCGCTCTATTCCGGCGTTAGGTTATTCGAACAATAATGCAGACAGAGTACAGGCCGATCCCTTTCAAAAAATACTTCGTACAAGGTGAACAAGCTATAAAACATTATATACATATATACAAATATGGCAAAGTGGTTTCTATTTTATTCAAAATGGGTAGATTTTATGTTTACATACTCGAGGAATAAAATTATGCAGTACTCAACCTATAAGTACTTAGAGCCTAGCACAGATCCAGTTCATCGGTAGCTACACTGTTAAAAAAATTTCCTGAAAATAATGAAAAAACATACGGCAGCTGAGTTGCCGGAGTGTTTCCGTTTCGTTAATTATATTTCCGTGATTTTACGGAAAAATGACGAACAGAGCGTTCGTCATTTTTCCGTTAGGCATTTTTTCGTTTCGTAATTCTCCGTTCTCCATTTTTTCGGTTCTTATTATCCCCGCTTATACGTTATAGGCTTATACCTATACGCTTTGACTTATATGTATACATGCAAGATGGAAAATTATTTAAATTTTGCAAATTAACAAGCGCTTTTATAGCAGCTTAATATCAATAGCAAATTATCTATGGAAGTTCAATGAATTAGTCCTTTAAGTGTCGTAGATTGTGTAGAACAACAAATGCACAAATTGAAATTTTAAGAAACATTTGAAAATTTGCGAAACAATATAAACATATAAAAAGAACAAACATGGGTAATGTGCTGCCTTATCTTTTTCGTTTGTTCTTTTTATATGTTTATATTGTTTCGTAAATTTTCAAATGTTTCTCAAAGTTTCTTAAAATTTCAATTTGTTCATTTGTTGTTTTTTCTAATCTACACATTTTGCGCCACTTAAAGGACTAATTTATTAAACTTTCATATATTATTTGCTATTAATATTAAGCTGCTATAAAAGCGCTTGTTTATTTTGCAAAATTTCAATAATTTTCCATCTTGCATATATAAGTATAAGCGTATAGGTATAAGCCTATAATGTAAAAATGTGGGTGATTAAAATATGGGAAAATGAGAAACAGAAAAATAGAGCAATTAAAAAAGGAGCGTAAACTAGCTCACCGGTAAATTATATATATATAAGACAAAATGATGAGCAAAAATGTAAACTTAAAACTCTTACGAATTTTGTTTTTTAGAAAAAGTTTGAAAATATCCGCTCATATACTTCAAACTTTTAAACATCTTGCCTTTAAAAAAAATACTAAAGCAATACAAGAATTGGCTTTTTTTTTTTTCATTAAAAATTTTAGTTCATTAAAATAACATGATTTTTTTAAAAAGATTACATCAATCTCGCATAAAATACTCAAATATTTTGAAGATGGAATGATCAATGCATAGTATTTCTGAGCGCATAACTTCAAAAAATTAAAAAGTATTAACAAGGTGCATTCTTTTAAAAATATTTTCTCTTATGTTTGAATAAAAATTAAGTTCTTCCGAAAGTTCTTTTTTTCCTTTCTGAATTTGAAACATTCGTGGTTCCTTAAAAAAAAAATCCTGTATTGTTACTGATTTCCTCTATTTTCATATATATTTACGTTATGGTGTTCATAGTGATCAACACTTTCAGAAATGCACTCTCAAAATTAACGAACTTTCTTTGTTTTTGATGAAATCACTTCCAAGAATATACCCCGAGCGAACATTTCGTAATTTTTTGGGGATGAATTTCGTCAAATGTAGCGAAATATTTCTTTATCCTAGTATTGTCAAATTGACAATCACTTTCGTAGTTTTGACAACATTAATTTCGTCACATTAACGAAGTAAAGTCATAAAGTAAAAAAGCTAAGTTTTGAAACTAAGCTTTTAAATCTTGATATAAAATTACAAAAATCATTTCACTAAATTTTACTAACCCTCAGCACCAGTAAGTTCATACATGCAACTACTAAAATGCACAATTGGTTTACATCATGAAATAACTAACTGTTAAGTCTGGACACAGATTAAAATAAAAATAGCAGTAACAAAAATAAAATTCTTACCTCTTAAATAAAAATTTTCTTTTTTTTGTTGCTCAAAAAAGGCAACAATAGAGCGAGTAGATTTTAAAATGCACTAACACGCCCTTTTGTTGCCTATTTTGAATTTATCCATTGCGATTAACGAAGTCTTCTTAAAAATGTTGAGAGGAAATGCTGGATACCGAATAATCACATGAAAAGATCCAAATTATTTTTCCAGTCAATTTGATTAACTACGCAGAATCCTGGAACAATTCTTCTTCGAATGCTATCAATAGTCAACGCTCTTCGACGAAGCATTTTCAAATTGAAACAAAATGGCGCACACATAATAACGTCCTGAGGAACACGATTAAATAACATTCGACTGTGATGACAAACGACGAGACACAGATGTCCTCTTTTCCATGCTAATGCGAATAATACAGCTTTCACAGAAGCGTAAACATGCACATTAATTCTCGATGACTTTACGTTACTTTTGCTGCGCACTTTGATTCAGTTATGAATCATTTGTGCTGCCGTCGTTTCTGCGCACGCCCCAAGTCTCTTCAGACTGTATCTAACTCTCTCGTGCGGTTATATTTCAACCACAAAACCGGGTAAATTCCGTTTTTTGTTTCTCCAACTTGGTAATTCACGGAATAGTTCCGTTTTTTCAAGGAAAAGTTCTGTTTTGAAACGAAAACGGAAATTTACTGTTAAAACCAGTAAAAATCTTCCTGAAAATTCAGGTTTTTTTTAACAGTGTATGATCTTCAATTAAGCAGATAAATATTTCATTAAGGTACATTATTTTCTTTTAGTTGGCATGAGGTAGTGAGATTAAACTAATTACATTACAAACATTAAACACATTTGAATAACTTTTGATTTAAACAAATAACATGAAAATTGGCAAACTTTGATAGATGTTATTTACAAACTAAGATCGGAAGGGGGGGGGGCGTTCTTCTAAAGTATTGACGGATAATGTGTCATCGACATAGGAAGTATTAAATAGTATTTTTGATGCTGTGTTGCAAAAAAATTGGCCTCTTCTTGTGTAAATAGTACATTGTGTGTATTGTAAAATATGGAGCATTTGAAGTTCCATAAGTAAGTTTGTCTTTAATCTAAGAATCTTCATTTTGGGGGCTTTTCCATACATCTCCAAGCATAGTGAGTCTCGATGCATATTCATTAAAATTTGAAATCTTAATGCAGTGTTATGCCCTGATATGTAATAAATTTTTATGCTGTGATGGCTAATTAATACTATTATTATATATCAGTTTTGGTTTGCTGGATATTTTGCACACCACTTGTGCAATGACATACCACCTTGTTCAAGTAATTCTCCCTAGTAAAAATGAACTGTAGAGATCAATAAAAATTAATTATATGGGGAAATGGATTACAGATATCAGTACTGTTAAATCAGTAGAGACCTATTGATATCAGTAGAGATCAATACAAGATCCATCTATGGATCTGTAAGATCTATGGATATCAATAAAGATCTGTAGAATCTTCTAGTGATATCAATAGAACAAAACCGTAGAATCTATGGATATCAATAGAGATCCGTAGATCTTGTTCAATTGATATCAGTAGATTTCTACTGATATCAATAGAGATCCGTAGATCTTGTTCAATTGATATCAGTAGATTTCTACTGATATCAATAGAGATCCGTAGATCTTGTTCAATTGATATCAGTAGATTTCTACTGATATCAATAGAGATCCGTAGATTTTGTTCAATTGATATCAGTAGATTTCTATTGATTTAGCTCTATTGATATCCGTTGGCCATTTCCCCGTAGAATTTTTTTTATTGATTTCTACGGATCATTTTTAGTAGGGAACATTATAATAAATATATATTATAAAAACACTATGATTTTGAAAAGATATTGCATTGAAGTTTATTGCCAGTATTCATCGTTAAAAGGTCTTTCCTCAGCTTTTCATCATAAAACATAAACTTTGTTAAAATAAAAAAAATCTGGTATGGACCCCATACTACTTCCTTTTACGTGTAAATTTCTTAGAAGTTGCCTTAAGTGTTAAAAAAGTGCTTGGAGTGAGCACCCCTAATCTGCCACGAAACAGTGCAGAAAAATGTTTTACAATGGTTAATTTTCTAAATATTGCCGATTTTAACATCATTCAGTGAATTTTTCGCAAAATATCGCCACTAGCGCCAAGTTGAACCCAAATTCAAAAAATAATTTCTTTCGCAAAATTTGTCGCTAACTTGGCGATATGTCGCCAAGTTGGTGTCAAATATTTGGCGACCAAATGTTGGCGACACATCGCCAAGTGGTCGCGCCAATTCATATCACTTGAGTTTGCATGGAAATTAACAGTGATTTACCCCAAAAAAGGGATAAAACACCGCCTTGAGAACATTCAAATGCAACCACAAGGGGAGGTGCACAACTAGACCATCCTCAGAGCCTACATACCAAACTAGAAGCTTCTACGGCACATAGTTTTTGAGCTAAGCAACATACATACATACATACATACGCACATACATACGTACATACAGACGTCACGAGAATAACTCGGGGGGTGATTGAAAAGGATTTTTCGGCTGTTTATATGTTGGTAGGTGCATATGCACGTGCTGACAGGTCGCAAAAACTACTGAACATTCATTCGGGGGTGAGCAAAATCAAAATTTAGACCCAAATTTGAGTGAATTTTTTTTCGCGATCACAATACTTCCTTTACTACGTAAAAGGAAGTGAAAACGTAGACTTATATATCCTTACAAATGGTACTGGAACGTAAGAATATCACACAAAAAATCAGCCTGTACTCAAAACTTACTTCTGTCTGAATCTAACCTTTCATCTTCTTATCCCCGATTTCGCTGATTCAGTTAGCTAGTTTACTACGCATATTTTTTTTGGAGTAGAAAAGTTTCTTCATCAAACTTACATTCGTTTGAATTCAACGTCATCTCCGACTTTGTTGACTCCGTTA